>JZKD02S1687855.1:16121-32583 GCA_000966675.3 Picea glauca | reverse complement strand
AAATAGAAAACCATCGGCAAAAACCATGTGCCGAAAACCACCTAATATCATGTGGTCCCGGAAATATGTCGTCCCGGAAATATGTCAGCCCGGCGATAATATGTCGGCCCGAAACTACTACTCGTGCAAAGAATATAACACATACCCAACAGTTGTCACTTCCCGCAGCCTGTCACATTCTGGAACAAATTATTTCCTTGCAGAAACAATCTCTTCCACAACATTGTCACTATCCCATAGCGTTATCACTATCTTGCAGCATTGTCACTATTCTGCAGCACTGTCACCATTTCTCATTTCACATCATTGTCACTATCCCATTGTACTATCAATATCCCACAACATTGTCATTGTTCTGGAACCTATCATGCTCTACAACAATCAATTTGCTTTTGTAGCCATATTCACCATGTGGTCCAAAAATGATAGGTTTTACTGACAAAATGCAAGTTAAGTTTATTGTATTTTATGCATCGGATCAATAAGAATGTGAAATACATAAACTCTATAATTTGTTGCGATATAATAGTTATGACTTTTATTTGATGCTTATAAGTGATTAAAGAGATCATCCATCATAAACCATGCTACAAATTAAGAGAAGATAACAAAAAACAAGAAAGAGAAGTAGACACCAAAACTTGTTAACGGAGTTCACCAATCGTTGGCTACGTCTCCAGGCCCACTTCCAAGTGGAGGACCTCTTTATTGCTCTTCAAATGGTCAAGTTCCATTTACATTGGCTCTTTGTTGTTACAAAACATGCTTCAGATCTATTGTGCAAGACCTCCTTTCTCAGATACATACATGCCTCATCAAACTCCTCTCAAAACATGGCTAAAGGCCTCACACAACATGCGAAAATGCCTCTCAAAACATGAGAAATGGCCAAAATCCACCAGTTGCTCCTCAAAATCCTTGCATCAAAAAGCTAACCCTCAAGCTCAAACATCCTGATTTAGATAGATTTTAGGCTCGACAAGAGAAGCCCAACTTCCCCTGAAGATCTGGCCTCTTTTTGGGATAAAATCCCCCTTCAAATGGCTAAGAAATCCTGAAAAATACATATTTTGGGCTAAAATTTAGCAAAAAACCCAGTTTTGGTTAATAATACACAGAGTAGCCACCTAGAGGTGGTGCATGCCCCTTTTAAATGGTCACGTGGAGTACATATGGCAAAGCGCTAGCCCTAAACTTGCGCTAGCTCCTAGTTTTGGGGCGCATATCATGTGGCCTCGACCTAACAAAGAAATTTGCGTGCCTTTGAAGGGATAGCCCCTGGTATGGTGGAAACACCCCGGAACCAAGAGCTGGTATAAAGGATGGTTGTTTATGCCATGATCCTCACCCCCAGTTGTATGCTTGTAACCAAAGACCACAGGCTGGTGCTTAGCCCCAGGCCCCTTCACGCCAAAACCTTAATACAATGCAACATTTATATAATGTTGTGGGATTGTGTTAATAAGCCCCTCCTTCGGCGTGTTGGTAAAATACCTCTACTCAAAGAAATTCCCTCCTGTCGCAGTTTGCGGGTTCCATTCTCATGAGTTTACCAAATTTTTAACAAAACCACCAACCAATGACGGGGTGCCACATAGCACCTCCACATTAAATCAACCACATGCACATGTCCAATAGCTATTGGTCTATGTTTGCATAATCTTCCCAATCAGCTGTGTTGCCACATGTCACCACCTGCCTCTGCCACTTCAGCATAATGAAGTTAGCTTGGTGATGTCATGTTGATGTCAGCATTGACTTTTTGCTAGTTTGACATTTGACTTTTTAGTGGTTTGATAATCTAATTAGAGTGTGATAACTCTCGCATATGGAGCCCGTTTGAGAAAGTAAATATATGGTCGAAATCAGCCCGACAAGCCAGTCACAATGGAACTAGTTTCATTCAATTCCGAGAACTTTCATTTTTGAGCATTTTTTGGACCTGGGGAGCCTCCTGGATCATTCCTCCCCACTTGGAAGATTTTGGACCACCAAAAGTCTGCTTTTACTCAAGTAAGAAGTGAGGGTACTACCTCCCCACTTGTCCTGTATCATCCATCCTTTCTGCTGGGACAATGATCACTTGACTAATCACAACAAACATAAAAATTGAGATAACATTGTTTATCAAAGTAATCATCCCATTTATCACACAATCATCTACATTCGTTGTCACATTTAACGGCCATACACCACTGAATAGCAACAAACTAAACAACAATATTGAATATGTGAATGAGAATGACAAAACATGCTTCCCCTTCTGAACAGGAACACTAATCAAAGTATGCAGTTGAACCTCATGTTGTACTTATTGTGACACTTCATGATTGTTAGAAACATACTAAATCATTTCATTTTTAGCATCAATAACTTCCTGGTTTGTTACAGACATAAGTGTTAAAATTTTGCTTGCATTTACCATTCTTTTTAACTGCCCTGTAGTTGCAAAAGATCTGTAAATTTATATGTGATGAGCACGAACAATGTACTCTTTCCCATCTTTCTTGAAGCAATATTTATTTTCCTCCCTCTAGAATATGGCTTTTCTATCATAAAGGCATGGGCTTCCCAGGACAATTCCACATGTGTCCAATGGCACCATATCAAGCTCTACTTCATTAACATAATTAGAAGTGATTAGAAACTTAGTTTTACATTTCTTGGTTACTTGCAAATTATTATCACCACATATCCATCTCAATGGATATGGTCTAGGATGTGGCTTAGTTTCAAATCCCAAATTATTTACAACCTCTTCACTTATTAGATTGTCTTGTGATCCACTGTCTACAAGAGTATCAACTTTAGCATTATTTTTTATGACCCTTATGTGGAAAACTTCACCCCTTTTACACTCATCATTTACTACATCTAAATTAGAAGAGCTAGTACTTGCAATAGAATTTATACCTCGGATTCCCATATCTACAACTTTTGTCTCGTCACCGTAGTCGGATCCAAGATCAACTTGAAATTTCGTAGTTGTGGTCAACTCAGGATGTAATATCCAACAATTATCTTCATCATGGCTTACCTTCTTGCAATGCTTGCAAGTAGGATTCTCCTTTCTTGTTGTGGTTGTCTTCTTCTCTTTCTCTTTTCTTTTCCCTGAATCTTATCTTTGCCAAGTATCTGTAGAAACACTATCACCAACATTCCCTTTACTTGATTCAATGTGAATGTCTTGTGCACATACTTCAACAAAGTTAGAAGGATTTAACATAAGAATAGTGCTCTTGAGATAAGAATGTAGACCACCAATATATTTTAGGAGTGTCTCTTGTGTATATAAAGGAATACCCAAATTTAATGTTTTTTTACGAAATATTTGAGTATATTCTTGTACACTTTGATTCTTAGTTTGCCTTAAACTTTGCCAATTCATCATTTCTTGTTGCATGTATGCTAATGGATAAAACGGTTGCTTCAATGCAATAAAAAAATCATTCCAGGAAGAGATTGTTTTACCTCTTTTCTTGAGATCATCTTTAGTTTTTCTTTCCTGCCATATGAGAGTTGTTCCTCCCATTTTGAGACTAGAAATTTGGATCTTTGTTTCATCATCAACAATCCTTTGTATCCTACAGTACACTTCTAACTGTCTAACCCAATTATCTATCTTTTTTTCATCTAATTCACCATCATAAGTGGGTAAATTAAACTTTATATCTAACTTTAATAAAGGCATATCAGAAGAATGATGAGTTTTTTTTAGGTTTCTTTTCCTTGGAGGAATATGCACTTGCTTCACTTGTAGATGATGAGGATGAAGGAGAAGAAAGTTCTGAAGGTCCACCACCTCCAACTCCTCCTTCTACTCTTAATGAAGATTCACCTTCTTCAACCTTTGGATTTCTTCGTTGTCCTCTTTCATGGTAAAGTTCCTCTACCATGGCTTTCATCAATTGAAATGCCTCAAATAAATCATCCTCAGATGCAAAAGGACCTAGTTTTCTCGGTGAAGATATCTCTTGTTTATAAGGTCTCCTTTGAATCTCTGGATTAAGAGCCTCAAGTTGGCCTTCTCCTCGCTTAAGTTTGGCTCTGGTGAGCATCCAATGCTTGCAATTCCTGTCAAAACTTCAAAACCAAATCCTCTAATACCATAAACTTGATCCAAAAATGATAGTTTTTACTGACAAACTGCAAGTTAATTTTATTGTATTTTATGCATCTAATCGATAAGAATGTGAAATACATAAACTCTATAATTTGTTGCGGAATAATAATTATGACTTTTACTTGATGCTTATAAGTGATTAAAGAGATCAGCCATCATAAACCATGTTGCAAATTAAGAAAATATAAGAGCAAACAAGAAAGGGAAGTAGACACAAGAACTTGTTAATGGAGTTCACCAATCATTGGCTACATCTCTAGGCCCGCTTCCAAGTGGAGGACCTATTTATTGCTCTTAAAATGCTCAAGTTCTCTTTACATTGGCTCTTTTCTGTTACAAAACATGTTTCAGATCTATTGTGCATGACCTTCTTGCTCAGATACATACATGCCTCATCAAACTCCTCTCAAAACATGGCTAAATGCCTCACAAAAAATGAGAAAATGCCTCTCAAAACATGAGAAATGGCCAAAATACACAAGCTGCTCCTCAAAATCCCTGCATCAAAAAGTTACCTCTCAAGCTCAAAAAGCCTGATTTATATAGTTTTTAGGCTCGACAAGAGAATCCCAACTTCCCCTAAATATTTTGCCTCTTTTTGGGATCAAATCCCCCTTCAAATGGCCAAGAAATCCTGAAAAATACATATTATGGGCTAAACTTTAGCACAAAACCCACTTTTGGTTAATAATACATAGAGTAGCCCCCTAGAGGTGGCACGCACCCCTTTTCAATGGTCACATGGAGTACATATGGCTAATCACTAGTCTAAAGGGCTAAGCGCTGGCCCTAAACTTGTGTTAGCTCCTGGTTTTGGGGCACATACCATGTGGCCTCGGCCTAACAACGAAATCCACACGCCTTTGAAGGGATAGCCCCTGGTCTGGTGGAAACACCCCGGAACCGAGGACTGGTATAAAGGATGGGTGGTTATGCCATTCTCTGCGCCCCCTATTGTATGCTTGTGACCAAATACCACGGGCTGGGGCTTAGCCCCAACCCCCTTCGCGCCAAAACCTTAATACAATGCAACATTTATATAATGTTGTGGGCTTGTGTTAATAAGCCCCTCATTCGGCGCGTTGGTAAAGGACCTCTCCTCAAAGCGCTTCCCTCCTATCGCAGGTCGCAGGTTCCATTCTCATAAGTTTACCAAATTTTTAACAAAACCACCAACCAACAACAGGGTGCCATGTGGCACCTCCACATTAAATCAACCACATGCCATGTGTCCAATATCTATTGGTCTATGCCTACATCACCTTCCCAATCAGTTATACTGCCACATGTCACCACCTGCCTCTGCCATGTTAGCATAATGAAGTTAGCTCGGTGATGTCATGCTGACGTGAGCATTGACTTTTTACCAGTTTGACCTTTGACTTTTTAGTTGTTTGAGAATATGATCAGAGTGTGATAACTCTCGCATACAGAGCCCATTTGAGAAATTAAATATATGGCCAAAATCACCATGACAATATGGTCGCAATGGAATTGGTTTCATTCAATTATGAGAACTTTCATTTTTGAGCATTTTCTAGACCTAGGGAGCCTATTGGATCACCATGGAATCCTCAGGATGAACTTAATGCTCCTACATCAAACTTCTTAGGTTATTTAAGAAATCATTCCCTCATGCTTATGAGGTAAACTATTCAAACCTCCAACTCCCCATTGTAACTTTCATCACTGTTGCATTCACCAACTCTACACTCTCATTGTTGTACATCCAACTCTGCAAGGAAGACAAGGAATATTCCTCCTACTACATATTTTTCTTCAACTTTTTATTTTTATCCTCATTTCCATTGTGGCACATCTATATACAACAACACATCAAAACACTCTTATCATGGAAATCTGGAATTTCCATCTCATTTCCATTGCAACTCACCTTTTGGTACTGGTACCATCTATGTCTCTCCTTCTTCATCACCACAAGCATTGTTCAGGTGCTTCTCATCCATGCATCACATGCACAAATTGATCTAATTCACATCCCATCTAGGACATCCCCACTTCCATTTTTCATGCATTTTACAAAGTGCCTTTGGTGTAGCTTGTCACTCATGCTCGAAGCCACACAACATGGAGTTGCATGCTCGCATGTTACACCTCCCTTGACTCAATCCACAACCTCATGCAGATTTCCTCAATCGGTGATTATGTTAGCATAATCACTTCCTTCACAAATTATCAGAGACATACTTTCAAGGGTCTTCCTCTCTATGCAACACCTCTCATTTAGCAGTCTTCAATTCTTCTAGCATTCTTCTACAGTGTGTCTTCTTCCTCCAAAAGATTTGAAATCTTCTTTGTCAACAACATGTTCATCATCTTCCTCTTTCTTTGGGACTATAAGTCCATCCATCTTCAACTCAGTAGCTTCATGCATGCTTCATCCTAGGTCACTTGTCTTCATGGCATCATCTTCTACTTGTCTTTCTCTTCAGACATCTTCATCGTCTGCAACCTCTATGATTTACCATTGTTGTAATCTTTGTAAATTACATCATCTTTTCTCTTTCTCTTAGCCAAGTAAATTTTCCTTCATTTGTAGCCACAAATTTTCTTCTTCCTACAAGAAATCAAATAAAATACTAAGGGAAAACAAAGGATCCTATCTTCACTCCCTCCTTTTTATTTCTACATCTAACACACAACACATGTGTCTTTATCTTCCACTGCTATCATTTTTATCATCTTTGTTCCTTCACATTCCTTTTGGATCTAGGTCCACTCTAAAATATCTACCCACCATATGGTAACAATGCATTCCCATTGCTACCAACATGTTCCTTAAAACATATAAACCCAGAATCCAATCCAGGAAACCTTCTAACTGCATTTTCTCTTGCAACCTACTCCTATGGTCATACAACTTCAATCCACATACTCACTCATTTCCAGTGACTATGCTTTCATCTCAAGGTGAAAATCATGGATAAACGCCACCATAATTTCCATCTCATTCCATCATGAATCCTCTCATCACCCATGTTGACTCTTTCATCTCAAGATAGTAGTCATGGATAATTGCCACCACAACTACCATATATCTCTAGTAGCCATTTATCTGAGAGACTATATTCTTTCAGAAACAACCTTATATACTTTACTTCATGCAGATTTTTGTTCTTTTCTATCTTATTCTTCTCGCGGCTTCAATATTTTCCCTTTAACAACTTCACTCTGACATCTATTCCTTTATCTTATGACATTTTGAATCTGTTACTACTCCATCATCTCCAAATCTTCTAAGTATTGGTTATTATACCTCTTCGACCTGCTCATATTCATGGAGAAATCCTTAAGAATTGTCTTGTATCCCTCAACCAAACTACCATTCACAAGCCTTTCCTCCAGCACTACCTCCCATCACTCTTATTCCAGTAAACACAAGTTGAAACAGCATTCTCCTAGGTCTTCTTACTACCACAGTTACACAAGAACACTAATAGGAAACCAAATCCTTTGAAGCGTAATCAACTATCATACTCTTTTAAATTCTTTTATCGAAGAGTTTTAGTTAACGCAATACTCTTTCATATCCTTCCATCCCAAAGTTGTATCTAACTCCAATACCACATGATGAAGAGAGAATCTAGCCCCTTCCCATCAAAGTACATACATGGCAGAAATTCCCTCTCATGTACATCATCAAGAACACAACTGATCTAAAACTTCTTTGCATTATTGAACCTTAGATATTCCTCTACCAAATCATGCTACAACTACTGGGGTTGCACATTTGGCACCACCTACTCTTCTATCACACTAGTGGAACATGAGTCTGCACTAACCATCTACAATAGATTCTTCAATCTGCATCATGAGAGTTGGAACCAGTACAATGCTTGCCAAAATAATTAGATGCTTTGCAAAACCTCTACACATGCTTTTGGTTGCATCGCCCTGTAATTTATTGTCTCTCAAACTTGCAGTCAAAGGTTGGTTCACAAAACAAAGAATCATCCCCCTCTCTTAAAAAGACTTCTCACTCTCATACACAAACTTCTCACATATTACAGACCCTCTTTTATGTGATGCATAGACACTCATGTACACTAGGAAATATCTATGCTCATACCACAAGAGTGCTTATCCTCACTGGCATAATTCAATGAGATCTAAATAGAAATATTCTACAGTAATGCAATCACGTTAGTCTCTCACAACATATTAAAACCCTCAGTTGTGCCCATCTGCAAAGAATCATAAATCCAAGCATGGTCTTCCACAGACTCGTGCCCACCTACACAATAACATCACAACAGAATTATTCCCCAGAGATTTAATCATTCAAGAAATAGAAATTAAATTGCATCCATTACATAATAATATAACATCACATAGATTAATCCATACATACGCAAAAGGATTTCATATGAAAAACCCTAATTCTTTTATTCATTTGCATAAAAAATAAAATATATTGACTCCATGATTGTATATGAGCTTACAAATTTCGTTGGGTTGTCAAGTGAGAGGTGATGGAAACCTCAACCATTCCTCACTCCCTTCCTTATGAGAGCTTTCTCCTTCTTGCAAGCTACCTCTGAGCCTTTTCATTGTTGTGTTTATTCACCTTTAGCTTCCAAACGAGCTCCTCATTCCCTTTCATTTTCCAACTTCCATCATTTATAGCTTAAGGTTTTCCTTCTTATTCTGGAGCAATTCACCTTCTATCTTCCACTTAGTAACGTATGCTCCTTCCTGATGTAGACCCCCTATCCCTCCTAAGGGTTGTGCGACCTCTCGGTTAGGATCTTTCGATTCTGGAGCCAAAATGGCTCTTCTCGTTCCGAACTGGAACCCTTCAGACAATTACACAGGTCCCTTACGAATGCTCAGTTGGCTTTTTTGGGTGCCAAGTGTGCACTCCCACAGTGCGCAACCAAGGGCTATGACCAAGTGCCAAGCCGAAAGGGGCTTATCGGGGACCGGGACTTCCCAAGTCAAGTGTCCCGTCTTCTAGTCTCTTGAACCTCCGGTAGCCGAAATGTCGAAATGGCCTGACGCTCGCTCCTTCGGGATTTTGTGTTTCACGAAATTTTGATGTAAGGGATATCCTTGCACCTTAGGGTCTCCGATCGCCGAAATTCCGAAATACCCGGTGCCTATTCTTTCGGGATTTCACATTTCACGAAATCAGGATGCCCAGGATGTCCTTGCTCCTTAGAACCTCCGGTCGTTGAAAATCCAAAATGCCCGACACCTCTCGATTTCAGGATTTTGCGTTTCGGGAAATCAGGGTACAAAGAGTATCCCTGCTCCTTGGAGTCTCCGGTCGCCAAAAAGTCGAAATAATCCGACGCCTATTCCTTTTCGAGATTTCGTGTTTCGCGAAATCAAGATACAAGGAGTGTCCCTACTCCTTGGATTTTCCGGTCGTCGAAAAGCCGAAATGATCCGGTGCCTATTCCTTTTCAGGATTTCACATTTTGTGAAATCTAGATGCAAGGGGATGTCTCTGCTCCTTGGAGTCCCCGGTTGCCGAAAAGCCGAAATGACGAAATTCCCCGGCACCCGATCGACGGCTCACGACAATCCCTGTGATCGACGATCCTGGTCAATTCGCGATTTCATGATTCGGGATCCTAAAAGACAAGATCCCGTGTCTTTTCAACTCATGGTCCCCGAAATCCCGAAATGAACATCGAGAAACTCTCACCACTAACCTCCTCGCAACTCCACCTGATCCAATGGCCTGCAGGGTTTCAGTGTTCCTCCTCGAGGATTCTCCACTGTCCGTTCAAATCTCTGAATTCTCCTCCTAGATCTATGCATGGTTAAAGGCTACGCTCCTCCCTTCAATCGGACAGTCCATGGGAATTTCCACCGCGATCCAACGCTCGACGGCGTTCTTCCTTCTGAGCTTTTACTCAATTTCGACTTAGAATATTTTCTAAGTCTGTGAAGACTCGTTATTCGCTCCTCCCAGGGAATGGGTTCCTGGATCCCGACAACACTTCCGAAGTGTTATCCCTCCTTAACTTTTTCCGATTCAGATTCTGACTCCCGCGTACTCCTTGCGTCTGAGGGAGTTTGATAGCTCAGATCCATGGCATTTTCTCTCTGGCTCGATGCACACCTTGCAGAGCTCCTAGTGAAGAGAAAACAATTCCACACCGTTCCTCCATGGCTCGATGCACACCTTGCAGAGCTCCAAATGAAGAGAAATAATTGAAACTGCCAAAATCTCACAGTTCCATTCACTTGTTTATAAAATAGAAAATAACAGGAAGATACACACAGTCCAAGCACAACACATTTGGATCAATTTTCCATTATGCTCTATTCACAAGTGCCTAATGGCTACAGATTACATTCAAAATTACAGTAACTCAAAACATTTCCTCCTACTAACTTGCAATTCTCTCTTATAGCTAATTTTTCTCTGTATTCCAGCTCTCTCTAACTGGGTGTACAAACTTCTACATAACTTAAAATGTTTCTAGGGTTTTCCCCTGGCTACTTGCCTACTCTAAACCTTATCCTACGCTATCTTAGTCTAGTCATATTTCAGAGCCGAAGTGGAAACTTATGCTTTGTTTACAATTTCAAAAACTTGCTTCAAAGGGTAGAATTCAACATCGATTCACGCGTGCCTCCAAAGGTGAATTATGGCGCTGAGTGAAGGTGGATTTCAAAATCATCTGCAACTATCAACGTTGAATTTTTTGGAAGAACTCACATGTGTTGAGTGGTCCTGCCTCTGTGCGCTTCCCAACGATGCTCCTGCATCATACTCCCCTTGACAAAAATTCATGGACTCCTGTCCATGAGCTCCTCTACTGATTTTCCCTGCTTCTGGATAGCAGCTTCGTTTTCCCAGCTGGCATCTTCTATTGGGTGTCCCTTCCATTTCACCAGATACTCAAAATAAGTCTTCCTCCTAGTCTTTTTGCCAATCCTCTGATCAACAATTTTCTCCATCTGCGGCTTTTCTTCCATAGGCATCTATTTCTCCCACTAAATCTTCCCTTGATCTTCTAACCCTTCTGTGTCATCTTTCTTGTAAGGATACAGGTCTGAAACATTGAATATGGGTGAAATTCCCACACCATCTGGCAGCTTGATCTCATAGGTGTTTGCATCAAACTTCCTCAAGATCTTACAGGGTCCTATCTTTTTCATCTTCAACTTGTTATATGTTCCCCTAGGGAACCTTTCCTTTCTGAGATGTGCCAAAACCTGGTCTCCCACTTCAAATTGAAGTTCCCTGCGATGTTGATTAGCTCTATGCTTGTATTTCTGGTTAGAACTATGTAATTGTTCTTTGATCCGACTATGGAGTCTCTTCATCTCAGCAGCAAAATCCTCTACTCCAGCGCTTCTGATCTCTCCCTGTTCCAAGTCCCTTAACTCAGACACTCCCATGGGTTGCATTCCATAGAGTATTTGGAACGGGCTCCTTCCAGTGCTTCTGTTTGGTGATTCATTGTATGAAAATTCTTCTTGTGGTAGAATCTAATCCCATTGGTTATGGTGTTCAGTAACCAGGCTTCTCAATAAGTTTCTGAAACTTCTATTTACCACCTCAGTCTGCCCATCTGTCTGAGGATGATAAGCTGAGCTGAAGGACAAATATATCCCCATCTTCTTCCACAATGTCCTCCAAAAGTGACCAATGAATTTGGTGTCTCTGTCTGAGACAATGCTCCTAGGTAGGCCGTGAAGTCTCACAACTTCTCTAAAAAATAGATTTGCAACATGTGTTTCATCACTGGTCTTCTGGCATGGGATGAAATGTGCCATCTTTGAAAACCTATCCACTACTACAAATATGGAATCGAATCCCCTTTGTGTTCTTGGAAATCCCAACACAAAATCCATGCTTATTTCATCCCAAGGCCTCTCTGGTATTGGCAATGGTTGATACAATCCAGTGTTCTGTCTTTTCCCCTTTGCATGTTGGAAGATTCTACATCTGTTCACCAACTTTATCACATATGTTTTCATACCTAGCCAATAGTACGAGCTTCTCAACTGTGCAAATGTTTTATCATGGCCAAAGTGTCCAGCCAATCCTCCACTGTGCTTCTCCTTCAGAAGATTGTCCCTCATTGAGCATCTTGGTATGCACAATTGATTTCCTTTGAACAACAATCCTTCTTGAATCATATACTTTGTCCACTGACTTCTATCTCTCAGTACAGGGCTTGTACATGCTTCGTTGGCCTCCTTGAAATCTGTATCATCACAACACATATCCTTAAGGTGTTCAAACCCCAAGGTTTCCACCTGGAATTCTTGCAGAATTGAACATCTCTTGCTTAACGCATCAGCAACCTTGTTAGCATTCCCAACAATATGTTTTATGACAAAAGAAAAAATTTGCATAAATTCAACCCATTTTGCATGTCTTTGATTCAGTTTTTCTTGTCGGGTTATGAATTGTAAAGCTTGGTTATCGTTGTATAAGACAAACTCTTGCAGGACAAGATAATGCCTCCATTTCTTCAAAGCTTGAATTATGGAATAAAACTCATTGTCGTATGTGGAGTATTTCCTCTTAGTCTCATTCAGCTTCTCACTGAAATAGGCAACAGGTCGATTGTCCTGACTCAGAACTACTCCTATTGCAACTCCACTTGCGTCACATCTTACCTGAAATGTCTTTTCGAAATTCAGCAGGACCAGAATTGGTCGTTCCGTTATCTTCTCCTTTAGTATATTGAAGCTTCTTTTGGCCTCCTCTGTCTATTTAAAAGACTTGCGTCGCTTCTTTACTGTATCCATCATGGGTGCACAAATCCCACTAAATTCTCTAATGAACTTTCTATAAAAAATTGCAAAACCATGAAATCTCCTTACCTCGAACATGTTGTTTGGTGACGGCCATTCTCTGATCGCTTTCACCTTCTTTGGATCCATCTTCAGTTCATTCGAAGAGATCATGAAACCCAAATATATGAGTTCAGACTTCATAAAAGAGGACTTTTTCAAATTGATCAACGCCTTCTCCTGTTGTATCCTCCTCATTACCAATGTTAGGTGCCTCAAATGCTCCTCTTTAGTCCTGTTAAAGATCAGTGTATCGTCCAGATATACAACCACGAACTTTCCAATGAAATCTTTGAGAATTTCATTCATCAACCTCATAAAAGTGCTCGGGGCATTCGTTAAGCCAAATGGCATAACTAACCACTCATACAGGCCTTCGTTCGTCTTAAAGGTTGTTTTCCATTCATCACCTTCTCTCATCCTGATCTGGTGATATCCACTTTTTAGATCTATTTTAGAAAATAAATTTGCTCCACTTAAGCAATCCATTAAATCATCTATTCTCGGTAAAGGAAATCTGTACTTGATGGTGATCTTGTTGATGGCTCTTGAGTCTATGCACATTCTCCATCCTCCATCTTTCTTTGGGCTTAACACAGTTGGTATTGCGCATGGGCTCAAACTTTCTTTGACTAAGCCCTTATCCAGCAATTCTTGGACTTGGTTCTTCACCTCCTCATTTTCTCGAGGTGTCAATCTGTACACTGCCTTGTTTGGTAGGCTTGCTTCTGGTATCAATTCAATATGATAACTGATACTCCTGATGGGTGGCAATGAGTTTGGCAGCTCATACACCACTATATCAGCAAAATTATCCAGCAGCTCCTGAACTTCTTCAGGTAGATCATTCACTGATGTACTTGCAAGGATGACTCTGGGCTTCCTCACCATAGTGAACTGCATCTCCTGTTCTTCCTTGGCTTCCTTTGGGAGTTCCTTCCCACTCATGAGAAGTATGCTTGAGCTAGCTTCCTCTTTCGCTCTCTTCTCCTCCATTGGTAGTAACATATGCGTCCTACCATTCTTCTCCAATGTGTATGTATTCTAACTTCCATCATGAATGACATTTCTGTCAAATTTCCATGGTCTTCCCAACAAAATGTGGCATACATCCATGGGAATTACATCACATAGGATTTCATCTTTATATCCTCCTATTTTAATTTCAACCAGGCATTGTTTAGCAATCGTTACTTGGTGTCCTTTTTGCAGCCATGAGACTTTGTATGGCCTCGGATGTGCAGTTGTCTTCAGCTCCAATTTCTCCACCATCTCTGTGGATACTAGGTTGTCAATACTCCCACTGTCAATGATCACTTTGCACACTTTATCCTTAGTCTTGCAAGTTGTCCTGAAGAGATTGTTTCTCTGCACTGGCTCTTCAATTTCTGCCTCTGGTTTTAAGAGAACTTTTCTCAACATCAAGGATGCTCTATCCTCTGCTCCTTCTACCTCAACATCTCTTCATTGTGCTTCTGAAATGTGGGCTTCTCCTCCTTCCTTCTTCTTCTTGGGACATTACCAAGACATGTGTCCTATCTTTCCACAGTTATAGCACCTTACTCCTCCTCTGCCTCTTCCTCTAGAAGAGTTTCTCCCACCATTTTGTCTCCCTCGTGAACTTCCTCCTCATTCTGAATGATTGTGCGGTTTCTCAGCCTCATCCTTAGACTAGTGTGCTCTGTCATGGTTAAATCCATTACTTTTGCTTGGGATCGAGCCTTTACCTCTTCCTCACTGGTTTTGTTTTCTTGCCAGCTTCTCCTCTGCCTTCAGTGCAAACTGATAAGCATCTTCCACCGTCCTCGCTTACATCATGCTAAGTTCATCCTAGATTTCATATCTCAAGCCATTTGTATATCTGGCGACTCTTTCTTTGTCTCTCTCCCTTTGTCCAGTTCTGATGTTCATCATGTAGAACTCCTCGGTGTACTCCTTGACTGTCATTCATTTCTGTCTTAGGTTCTGTAACTTCTTGAACAGCTTGATCTGGTAGTCTTTGGGTATGAACTTAGCCTTTAGTTTGGCTACCATCCTGTTCCAACTCTTGATCCTATGTTTTCATGTACTTCTCCTCTCAGCCTGCAATTCATCCCACCACAATGTTGCATGCCCTTTTAGCTTGGTAACTACCTGCTTCACCTTCTTTTCCTCATCGTCATCTTCATAGTCGAAGTGTTTGTCCATGGACCTTATCCAATCCAACAGTTCTTCAGCATCTAGATTTCCCTCATACATGGGGACCTCTATCTTAGCTCTACCTCCCAATCTGGCAACTGCTCTCAACAAATGTTCTTCTATAGCATCCTCTCATGTAGCTTCTTCAACCTCAACCTCTTCACTTTTTGCATCACTGACATCCCCAATGTCAGGTTCTCTTCTCTATGTTGCTTCCATTTAGGCATGAAACTCTCGCATCTCCCTTTCTACAGCATGGTTGGCAAAAGGCATATCTCGTCTTCTTGGTGGCATTGTGTTGACTGTCTGTCACACACAGAGTATAGCTCCGAGTTTTCTGTCTCCTTTTTCCTCCTTCACCTGAAATATACAGACAAAAAATGGGCTCTGATACCACCTGATGCAGACCCCCTATCCCTCCTAAGGGTTGCGCGACCTCCCGGTCAGGATCCTCTGATTCTGGAGCCAAAATGGCTCTTCTGGTTCCGAACTAGAACCCTTCGGACAATTACACAGGTCCCTTACGAATGCTTAGTTGGCCTTTTCAGGCGCCAAGCGTGTGCTCCCATAGTGCACGACCAAGGGTTGTGACCAAGTGCCAAGCCAAAAAGGTGCTTATTGGGGACCGGGACTTCTCGAGTCAAGTGTCATGTCTTCTGGTCTCTCAAAAGTCCGGTAGCCGAAATGTCCAAATGGCACGACGCTCGCTCCTTCGGGATTTCACGTTTCGCGAAATCTGGATGCAAGGGATATACTTGCACCTTAGGGTCTCTGGTCGCCAAAATGCCAAAATACCCAGTGCCTATTCTTTCGGGATTTTGCATTTCGTGAAATCAAGATGCGCGGGATGTCCTTGCTCCTTAGAACCTCCGATCATCAAAAAGTCGAAATGCCCGACACCTCTCGATTTCAGGATTTCTCATTTCACGAAATCAGGGTACAAAGAGTATCCCTACTCCTTGGAGTCTCCAATTGTTATAACCCTAAAATGCACCACACATGCTTACCTAGCATCAGGCCTACTCATATCCTTTCATTGCCAAAGCCATGCTGAATAAACTCTTGAAAATCCTCTTAAATCAAATAACCCGCTAGCAGGCCCACTACAGCCTGTTGGTACCCGCTAGCAGGCCCACTACAGCCCGCGGGTACCCGCTAGCAGGCCCAATACAGCCCGCGGATACCTAAAAAAACACAAAAAATGGAAATTTGCCGACAGAACGGGAAGCTTTTGGTGAGTTAACTAAAACTCCCCACCATGCATGGCCGAGAGTTCGTCCAAAACCCTAGCTCCTTCTAGCCTATAAAAGGAGGGGTAGGGGTACTATTCAAGAGAGGAAAATCATAGTAAAGGAACTCTGCCAAATTGCC
>JZKD02S1687855.1:0-16111 GCA_000966675.3 Picea glauca | reverse complement strand
TCAAATTAGCATTGTCCTCAACACTTGACTAACTACGGGTGTTTCCACATGAAGAACTCATCTTCCCATGTCGCCTCTTCCACTGGTAGGTTCTTCCATTTTAAAAGGTACTCAATAATTACTCAATTTCTCAGTCGTTCAATCCTTGTTTTAAGGATTGTTTATTGTTCTAGTATTATTTTCCCTTCTTCATTTATCTATGTAAAAATATTTTGGATTGGGATCTTGACACCGATTACCTTCTTTAAGAAAGAAACATGGAATATTGGATGTACACATGAATATGGAGGCAACTCCAATTTGTAAGCCATACCTTCAATCCTTTGCAAGACCTTAAAGGGGCCATAATATTTTGGTTGTTAATTTATTTTCCTTATTTTTTGCTTGAGGGACATCTATCTATATGTTTGTAGCATCGGAAATACCTAATTCCCCCACTTCAAATTCCCTTTCACTGTGATGTTGATATGCTTTTTTTTCATCAGATTTTGTGCCATAACCAAGTTGTCCTTAAATAGTTAGAGAACATCTTGTTGGTGCCCTATGTGGTCCTAAAATGGTTGAAACTTTGCAACCTCTTTCAAGGGAGATGTGATGGATAGAGGATGATATCCATAAAGTGCTAGAAATGGGGACATTTTTTATGAAGTATGGAAGGATGTGTTGTACCATCATTCTTCCAAGGGAAACCACTTGATTCATTGTGTCTATTTATCATATGCAAATCAATGAATATATCAGTATAGACATTTATTCACAATATCATTTTTCTATTGTGTTTAGGATGATAAGATGAGTTATGAACCAATTGAGTAGCCAAACAAGAAAATAATTCAGTCCAAAAATTTCCAGTGAAAATTGGATCTCTGTCACTTAAATAATCTTGGGGACTCCATGTAGCTCTTGAGTTGTTTCCATGAATGTTGTGGATATTGTACTTGCTTTAAAAGGATGAGAGAGAGAGAGAGATAAATGGGCATACTTAGCCATTCGATCCACTACTACCATGATGACAGTCGAAACTTCATATTTGGGTAAACATGTAATAAAATCCATTGAAACTTCTTCCCAGCGTTGACTTGGTATAGCTAATGGTTGTAGGAGACCTGGAGTCTTGATTGTCTCTCCCTTATTATGTTGGTAGACCACACATTCATACACAAACTTTTGAACATCATTTTTAAGACCTTCCTAGAAAAAATCCTTCTTGATACTATGGTAAGTTTTCAAGAACCTTGAATGTTCTCCTATCTGAGAAGTGTGCAATTATAGAAGGATTTTGTTTGAGTTGGGAATTTTACATAAATATAGGAAATCATGATACCATAGAAAATAATTCTTCCATACGGATTTATCTAATGCACTAGGGTCCTCTTGTAGTTGTTGAATGATCTTACATAATCTTGCTTCCATTCTATCATTTCTTCTTCCACCCAATCAAATCGGAGAATATAAATAGCAGATAGTGAACCCTTTGTTTCTTCTTATTTTCTTGAAAGCGCATCTATCACAATATTATGTTTTCCTTTATTGCAGATAATTTCAAAGTTATAACCTCGAATCTTTGTAACCCATTTTTTTTTTTCTTCTTAAGATAATCATTTCTCCAATGAGTACTTCAAGCTATCATAATTTATTTTTACTTTGAAGTGTCTTCCTATTAGGCAAGGGCATCATTTATTACTGCATGTAGTTTGACCAACATTTATTTTTCATAAATTGAGTAAGTTTTTTTTCCCTTTAAATTGGTTGCTTTCAAAGGCAAGGGGCCTTCCTTCTTGCATTAAAATTGCACCAATGTCATGGCATGAGGAATAAAACTCCACGATAAATGTTTTTGTGAAGTTAGGTGAACAATAAATGTTTTTGTGAAGTCAGGTGTGGCTAGGATAGGAGTTGTACACATAACCTCCTTAAGTTTTTCAAAATATTTGGTTGTTTCTTTATTCCAATAAAATGCTTCCTTCTTTAATAATGTTGTTAGAGGTGTCGTTATTTGACCATATTTCTTGACAAACTTGCAGTAATAGCTTGTCAATCCTAAGAATCCTCTAATTTTCTTCACGGTTTTTGGAATTGGCCATTCCCTCGTAGCTTTAATTTTGTTAGGGTCCACTTTTACACCTTCATGAGATACAATATAACTCAAATATTCCACTTCTTGAACCCCAAAGGCACACTCAAAAAGATTTGCATAAAGTTGTTTCTCTTCCAGAAGTTGTAATACTCTGTCAACATGTTGTACATTCTCTTCCCACGATTTGTTGTAGATTATTATGTCATCAAAAAATACTAACACAAATTTTATAAGGAAGGGTTTGAAAAGGTTTGAAAATAGAATTCATCAAGATTTTGAATATTGAAGGTGCATTAGTAATTCCAAGTAGCATAACCAAAAACTCATAATGACCTTCATGTGTTCTAAAGGTTATATTGGGAATGTCTTCCTACCTACCTCATTCTAATTTTACGATATCCCTAACAAAGATCCAACTTAGTAAAGAATTTTTCTCCATGAAATTCATCTAATAATTCATCAATTATAGGAATAGGAAAGTTGTCTTTGATTGTCATTTTGTTGAGTTGTCTATAATCTGGACACATACGCCATGAACCATCCTTCTTCATAACCATCACTACTAGTGAAGAGAAATAATTTTGGCTAGCTTGAATGTTGCCATCCTCTAACATTTCTTCGATCATACACTCAATCTCACTCTTCTGTGCATATGGATACCTATAAGGCCTAATGTTAGGTGGTACACTTCTCGGTTGCAAATGAATAGCATGATCATGATCTTGAGCTAGTGTAACACCCTTAGGCATCTCTCCAAATACCTTGCAATGGTTGTTGATAACCATTTGGTGATCTATTGGAGTAGAGGATATATATTTGTGAACATCTAGTGAGCACAATTGTGCAATTACACCATGTTTTCCATTTTTGAGTGATTTTGTCATGATATTAGAGCTTATCACTTTAGAGGGTTTCCCTTGTATACCTCTAAGCTCAATTTCCTTGCCTTCTAACGAAAATATCATGAAAATATATTGAAAATTAAGGGCCATTGTTCCCAATGAGTGTAACCATTAAACCCCTAATACAACATCAGCACCACCCATTTGGATGGAAATCATGGGACTATCCAAAAAATACTCCCCCATATTGAGCTTAATATTATGGCACTTCCTAGAACAATTTATGGTACCTCCATCTCCAATCATTACTTGAAACTCTGGTGCTAGATATACAAATCAATTGAGATATTTTACTAATTTGTAATTGATGAAGTTATGGGTACTGCCAGAATCAATCAACATTGTTACCTTTTTCTTTTTGATGTATCCTTGTATCTTGAGGGTTTGTAGAGTACTTATGTCGGCGAATGCATGAAAATATATTGTTAGAGTAGTATCTTCAATATCTAGATCTTGTGATGGTTCCAATTCTTGATCTTCTTCCTCTTCACAGTCTATGTAGAATAATTTATTCTCACCACATTTATTCCCCTTATTGTATTTGTTGTCACAATTGAAACATGGTCCCTTTTCTCTTTTTTCATCCATTTTCTAAGGTGTCAACCTTGTCGGTTGAGTGGGGTTAAGAGAGGGAACATAATGCTCTTTATAGCTATTAGTTTCCACCCTTCTAGTAGCCATGGTTTTGTTTTCCACTTTCCTTTCCATATTGAAAGCTTTCTCTAAGGATTTAGGTTCGAAGAGATGCACCTCATGTTGAATATTATCCTTTAAAGTGCTCATAAAGAGATCTAACAAATTATCCTCTGGAATGTTCTTTACCTTGAGACTGAGCTTTAGGAATTGATGAATGTGTTCTATAATGGGGACTATTGTTGAAGATTTATCAATTGACTAAAGAATGTATTTCTCTTAATATCCCCATGATGTGATATCAATTCAAACATAAAAATGGACCAAGAGATAACATAAAAAATAAAAAATAAATCTTTCACAAATCTATTAATACTAAACATATTGATCATTTTCTAAATATGAGGATGCAATAGGTACCTCTTGTAATCTTGGCACTTGGTGTAGATCAAAGTATTGCTCCATCTGGAATATCCATGATATAGGATATTTACCATCAAACATCCTCATATCAATATTTGGAATGAATTAGTTCCTTAGTGTTGACTTAAAGTCTTGGTGATCTAGATCTTGAAGTGATGAATAATTCTAAAATTCATTATTGGTGCTCTCCAATTGTGATAAAATACTCCCCATATGTGATTGAGTCTCAACACCATTGTTATCCTTATTTTCATTATTTCCTTGGAATTTCATATCCCTTTTAGGGATCCTCTATAAGAACATGACTTCTATGGACTTCATGGATTGTTGCATTTCATTCATCTTCTTTTGCATTTGATACATATTTTTATCCATCTTATTTTCCATATGTGCATTATTTTCATTTATCTTATTTTCCATATGTTCCTTATTTTCATTCATCTTCTCTTCCATCTCTTTCTTATTTTTATCCATATTATTTTCCAACTCATTCATCTTCTTTTCCATCTCTTTCATGTTTTCATCAATCTTATTTTCCACCTTTGAATATTGTGAAAAAAATCTTCTCTTTCTTCTTGGGTCATAGTTAAGCTCTCTAGAAGTTTAGTAGGTAAAATAAATTTTGAAGGAACCTTTGGATCCATGTGAGAAAATAATATTTTTTCTCTTTTTCCTCTTTATCACAAATTTTGAATGATCAAAAATAGATCTTCCAATCAAAACTTATGTCAATTGTAAGTTACATAACTTTCAAACCCTTAATTTGGAGTATGTTTGGATAGTTGACCTTTGTCCTGATATATCTTTGAAGTTTGAACCCTTATGAGTCTGAAATTTCGGCCTGCAGTACTCTAATATGACTTCTTGAACTCCTAAAAATTACATAGTTTGAACCTTCACTAATAAAATGTTATAGAAAAAATACCAAAATGTATTTCTTAAGACTAATTTCAGAAGTAGTAAACAACACCAACTTCCACAAGATATATCTCACAAATTATAATGATTCAAAATTTGAAAAATTTGTCACGTGTAATTTGATAGTCTCCTCAGGACTCTCAAATTTTCAAAGTCAGAAACTTTACAAAAAAAAATTATAGTGAAAATGACAAGCTAACTCTTTTAAAATTGATTTCAGAATTAGTCACAAGCCTTGTCTTCCATGGAATATATATCCTAAAGTATAGAGAAGCATAATATAAAATTGAGACCACATATGATGGGTGATATCTTCCCAGTCTCCACAAAATTTCACATTCTAAAATCTCCCATAAAAAATGTTATAGATAAAATCCCAAGATGGCTCATTTAAAATTGAATTCATGATGAGTCCAAAACCCTATCTTCCATAGGCTATATCTCCAAAATTTTAACGAATCAAATCCTAAAATTTTTACCACATGTACCTTGATCTATCTTCTAAGAAACCTCCAAATTTCGTTATTTGAGTCATCCAAGAAAAAGATTAATATAGAAAAGGCTAGCATGACTCGCTTGAAGAAGCAAAATCATAGGATTGATTCTTTGATACCAAATGTTATGATCCAATGCCTTAAAAATGATAAAAACTCAATGAATATAGTCCACTTTGAGGGGGAAACCTCCTTTTACAATATATCCAATTCAGAATAAAATATGAGATGAGATAAGATGATCCTAAGACTAGGTCTTCTTAGTATATATATAGGAGACAAAGGGTACAATTAAGGGTGCCAGTTGACCTACTAATATAACACTAGAAATGTAATAATTCAATATCTAGGGGCTTAATAAGGAGTTTTATACATAACATGGGACTTTATCTAGGGTTTATCAATGACTAGTTCTTATGCTTGTGAAGTTTCTTGGTGATGGAAGGAAGTATGGAAATTGAAGGTACCTAAAAGATCAAAATAAAATCTATGGTTGGCTTTGGAAAATAAGGTGTTGACTTGGTAAATGATGAAAAAAAAAAGAAATATCCATGGTCCTAGTATATGTTATATATGTAGATTTGAAGATGAATTATCTCTCGTGTGTTCTCTGTTTCTCCTTATTCTTGGCAGGTATGGAAAGAAAATGTTTAAATGGGATAGGCAATAGGCTATTTTTGGAAGGTTGATTCCATTGAGTTATGTTTGAGGCAGTGTTTTAGAAACCTAGGTTTAAAAGAACTCAAAGCTCTTCTTTGCATTATTTGTTGGGAGATATGGATAGCTATAAAATCTGTTTTATTTAAATATTGTTAGGATATTTAGACACTTAGGAGTTAGTTAAGATCAACTTGGTCTAATGTGTCGTTCGGTTAAAGTGTGTTTCTTTAGTATGCATTTGTAATTATGTAATATGACAGACACAATGTGATCTAGATATAGAGTGATCCGACAACTCAAATTCTCCTCATTCTTAACGATTATGTTGATATGTGGCTTAGCACCCAATTGGTCCATGATCTCTATTTGAAGAGCATGGAGGGTCATTTGTCAATGATCGATTGTGAGAAACTATGTTATAATATTTTTCTTTTGCATTAATAAATTTCGTCAAGTGGCCATGTTGGCTTGGGCCATGGATGTTTCTCCACGGGGGTTTTACTACATAAAAACATCAATGTGTTGATATTTGATCTAATTGTGTGAGTGGTTATTGAAGGTGTTTGTTATATGTTGGAATACATGTGTTGTCAAACAAAGATAATGTATCCCTCCTTTTCAAATAATTTCTCTAGCATGAGCTATGTTTTCTAGTATTAGGGTGGTGGTAAAGCCTACTATCCCTTGTCAAGTGGATTCCTTGTCCATTAATAAATATGTTCCTTGGGGATTTTTTATGGTTTTTCATAAGGGAATCCAATTTTGTACATCGCAGATTCAAATTTCTTTAGTTTCAAAGTGGTTCTTAGGCTTGGTAAAAATAACAAAGCTAAGTTTCATGCACTAAAAATCATATCGAAATGGGCCTTGATCTAANGAAAGCTTTCTCTAAGGATTTAGGTTCGAAGAGACGCACCTCATGTTGAATATTATCCTTTAAAGTGCTGATAAAGAGATCTAACAAATCATCCTCAGGAATGTTCTTTACCGTGAGACTGAGCTTTAGGAATTGATGAATGTGTTCTGTAATGGGGACTATTGCTGAAGATTTATCAATTGACTAAAGAATGTATTTCTCTTAATATCCCCATGATGTGATATCAATTCAAAGATAAAAATGGACCAAGAGATAACATAAAAAAAAAAAAAAAAAAAAAACTTTCACAAATCTATTAATACTAAACATATTGATCATTTTCTAAATATGAGGATGCAATAGGTACCTCTTGTAAGCTTGGCACTTGGTGTAGATCAAAGTATTTCTCCATATGGAATATCCATGATATAGGATATTTACCATCAAACATCCTCATATCAATATTTGGAATGAATTAGTTACTTAGTGCTGACTTAAAGTCTTGATGATCTAGATCTTGAAGTGATGAATAATTCTGAAATTCATTATTGGTGCTCTCCAATTGTGATAAAATACTCCCCATATGTGATTGAGTCTCAACACCATTGTTATCCTTATTTTCATGATTTCCTTGGAATTTCATATCCCTTTTAGGGATCCTCTATAAGAACATGGCTTCTATGGACGTCATGGATTTTTGCATTTCATTCATCTTCTTTTACATTTGATACATATTTTTATCCATCTTATTTTCCATATGTGCACTATTTTCATTTATCTTATTTTCCATATGTTCCTTATTTTCATTCATCTTCTCTTCCATCTCTTTCTTATTTTTATCCATATTATTTTCCAGCTCATTCATCTTCTTTTCCATCTCTTTCATGTTTTCATCAATCTTATTTTCCACCTTTGAATATTGTGAAAAAAATATTATCTTTCTTCTTGGGTCATAGTTAATCTCTCTAGAAGTTTAGTAGGTAAAATAAATTTTGAAGGAACCTTTGGATCCATGTGAGAAAATAATATTTTTTCTCTTTTTCCTCTTTATCACAAATTTTGAATCATCAAAAATAGATCTTCCAATCAAAACTTATGTCAATTGTAAGTTACATACCTTTCAAACCCTTAATTTGGAGTATGTTTGGATGGTTGACCTTTGTCCTGATATATCTTTGAAGTTTGAACCCTTATGAGTCTGAAATTTCGGCCTGTAGTACTCTAATATGACTTCTTGAACTCCTAAAAATTACATAGTTTGAACCTTCACTGATAAAATGTTATAGAAAAAATACCAAAATGTATTTCTTAAGACTAATTTCAGGAGTAGTAAACAACACCAACTTCCACAAGATATATCTCACAAATTATAATGATTCAAAATCTGAAAAATTTGTCACATGTCATTTGATATGTCTCCTCAGGACTCTCAAAATTTCAAAGTCAGAAACTTCACAAAAAAAAAATTATAGTGAAAATGACAAGCTAACTCTTTTAAAATTGATTTCAGAATTAGTCACAAGCCTTGTCTTCCATGGAATATATATCCTAAAGTATAGAGAAACATAATATAAAATTTAGACCACATATGATGGGTGATATCTCCCCAGTCTCCACAAAATTTCACATTCTGAAATCTCCCATAAAAAATGTTATAGAGAAAATCCCAAGATGGCTCATTTAAAATTGAATTCAGGATGAGTCCAAAACCCTATCTTCCATAGGCTGTATCTCCAAAATTTTAACGAATCAAATCCTAAAAATTTTACCACATGTACCTTGATCTATCTTCTAAGAAACCTCCAAATTTCATTATTTGAGTCATCCAAGAAAAAAATTAATATAGAAAAGGCTAACATGACTCGCTTGAAGAAGAAAAATCGTAGGATTGATGCTTTGATACCAAATGTTATGATCTAATGCCTTAAAAATGATAAAAAAATCAATGAATATAGTCCACTTGGAGGGGGAAACCTCCTTTTACAATATATCCAATTAAGAATAAAATATGAGATGAGATAAGATGATCCTAAGACTAGGTCTTCTTAGTATATATATAGGAGACAAAGGGTACAATTAAGGGTGCTAGCTGACCTACTAATATAACACTAGAAATGTAATAATTCAATATCTAGGGGATTAATAAGGAGTTTTATACATAACATGGGACTTTATCTAGGGTTTATCAATGACTAGTTCTTATGCTTGTGAAGTTTCTTGGTGATGGAAGGAAGTATGGAAATTGAAGGTACCTAAAAGATCAAAATAAAATCTATGGTTGGCTTTGGAAAATAAGGTGTTGACTTGGTAAATGATGAAAAAAAAAAGAAATATCCATGGTCCTAGTATATGTTATATATGTAGATTTGAAGATGAATTATCTCTCGTGTGTTCTCTGTTTCTCCTTATTCTTGGCAGGTATGGAAAGAAAATGTTTAAATGGGATAGGCAATAGGCTATTTTTGGAAGGTTGATTCCATTGAGTTATGTTTGAGGCAGTGTTTTAGAAACCTAGGTTTAAAAGAACTCAAAGCTCTTCTTTGCATTATTTGTTGGGAGATATGGATAGCTATAAAATCTGTTTTATTTAAATATTGTTAGGATATTTAGACACTTAGGAGTTAGTTAAGATCAACTTGGTCTAATGTGTCGTTCGGTTAAAGTGTGTTTCTTTAGTATGCATTTGTAATTATGTAATATGACAGACACAATGTGATCTAGATATAGAGTGATCCGACAACTCAAATTCTCCTCATTCTTAACGATTATGTTGATATGTGGCTTAGCACCCAATTGGTCCATGATCTCTATTTGAAGAGCATGGAGGGTCATTTGTCAATGATCGATTGTGAGAAACTATGTTATAATATTTTTCTTTTGCATTAATAAATTTCGTCAAGTGGCCATGTTGGCTTGGGCCATGGATGTTTCTCCACGGGGGTTTTACTACATAAAAACATCAATGTGTTGATATTTGATCTAATTGTGTGAGTGGTTATTGAAGGTGTTTGTTATATGTTGGAATACATGTGTTGTCAAACAAAGATAATGTATCCCTCCTTTTCAAATAATTTCTCTAGCATGAGCTATGTTTTCTAGTATTAGGGTGGTGGTAAAGCCTACTATCCCTTGTCAAGTGGATTCCTTGTCCATTAATAAATATGTTCCTTGGGGATTTTTTATGGTTTTTCATAAGGGAATCCAATTTTGTACATCGCAGATTCAAATTTCTTTAGTTTCAAAGTGGTTCTTAGGCTTGGTAAAAATAACAAAGCTAAGTTTCATGCACTAAAAATCATATCGAAATGGGCCTTGATCTAATATATAAAATAGTTACAAGTTTTGGGGGATTCCTCTCTTGTCATGTAATGCACTTAGCCTTCAAGCTAAGTCTCTTTAATACTAAAAACAACCACATAAAACTTTGATAACAATCTTAAATGTGGAAACATGCACAACATGGCATTCAAGCTCATGCAATTGTCCATAACAATTAAAATCATGAATGCAATTAATTTAAACATGCACAACAACATTCAGTCACATGAAACACATATGTAAATTCATCATTTACCCATAGCAGGCAACAATAAATAATCTAAGGCTCAAAGTGAAATTCATAGCAATTTATCTCATCGTTTAACATAAATAAACATAGCAGATAATAACAATTATCTTAATAACAAAATGTGCAACCCGTTGTAGAGGATGAATGCTCCTCCCATTCATAGAATTTTTTCTCAAGTTCTCAACAACAAGTCACCCCCGATCTGGGGCTATGAATCCACAAGAGACGGTGATTCCTAAGGTTGACTATTGTCTTCTCTCGGAAACTAATTCCTACAGTCATTCCAATCCACCAACTCTATTTCCCCTCAACATGCAAAACCCAAGGAATGGGATACCCTTATCTACCATGCAGTCCCTTAGGTTATCCCACTTCCCTCCAGGTCTCTAGCACAGGTTGGATAGGAAATCTCTCTGTTGGGGACTCCAGTAATATACAAGTGCAATAAGAATTCTCACAACATCAAATTACTTGTTCTCTTGACAATTTCTTGAACATAAAATTGAACATAAGCATCTGACTCTGGGTGATATGTTGTACCAAAGTTAAAATTAGTCTCAAATCCATTAAACAATCCCTTCCAAAATTTGGAAGTGAACTTGGGATCTCTATCTGACACTATTTCCTTAGACACACCTTGTAGCCTAACAATTTCCTTTATATAAATTTCTGCAATATTAGTTGCCTTGTGAGTTATTTTCACTGCAATGAAATGTGCAACCTTTGTAAGCTTGTCCACCACTACCGTGGTGGAATCATGTTGCCTTGTTGACATTTGTAGCTTGGTAATGAAATCTATAGTAACCACTTCCCATTTCCATTCAGGAATGGGCAATGGTTGTAGCAATCCCGCGGGATGTATGCACCCAACCTTTACCTTCTTTCATTCCATGCACCTAGCTTAATAAGCATCCACATATCTCTTCATACCAAGTCAAAAATATTGGCCTCTTACAACTATAATAGTTTTCTGGTACCCTGGGTGTCCAGTGTATGGTACATTATGCATCTATTTTAGAATTAAGTTTCTCGATTTCTGAGAATTGGGAACATAAATTATGTTCCTGAACAAGAGGATTCCATCCTCTTCTAGCTTGTAATATTTATATTTCCATTATACATTAATTTGTTGTAAGCCTTATGTAACTTGCAAATAATGTTGGTCCATTGTTACAACCTCTAGAATTATGTATTTTAAATATATCATGCACATACTAATGGTTGTAGCATGCATTTCATGCACCCTTCTACCGAGTGCATCAACTACTTTATCCTCCTTGCCCTTGATGTGATTGATGTCAAAGTCATGTTCGCTGAGAAATTCCAGCCATATAATTTGTCTGGCATTTAATGTTGGTTGCTCAAACAAGTATTTCAGGCCACTGTGATCTATCCTCAATTCAATTTTTTTCCCATAAGATAATGTCTTCACATTTTTAAGGCTTGAACTACGGTTGCCAACTCTAAGTCATGTGCAACATAATTTATTTTGTGCTCCTTCAATTTTATTGACTCGTAACAAATTGCATGTCCATCTTGGATAAGACTCCACCGAGTCCTTCCTTGCATGCATCTATGCACACAACAAAATCCTCATCTGGATTTGTAACCTTTAAAATAGGTGCAATAGTTAATAAATCCTTCAAGGAAATTTTCTTCACACTTGGTATTCCATTCAAATTTTACTCATTTCTTTTTCAAGGATGTTATTGGGTGTGCAATCTTGGAGAAACCCACAATGAATCTCTTGTAGTAATCAGCTAAACCCATAAATGATCTAACCTCTAAAACATTTTTTGGCGTTGCCCAACTCTTGATTGCTTCAATCTTTTTTGGATCCACTGCTATTCCATCCTCTGAAACAATGTGTCCCAAATAATGGATTTGCTTTTGATAAAAGGTGCACTTCCTCAACTTGGCATACAATTGGTGCTCTCTCAATACATGAAGCATCATTCTCAAATGTTGTTCATATTCATCCTCTATCTTAGAATAGATAAGAATATCATCCAAGAAGACAATAACAAATTTTTCTAGGTAATCTTTGAACACTCCATTCATGAGACACATAAATGNTTAATAAGGAGTTTTATACATAACATGGGACTTTATCTAGGGTTTATCAATGACTAGTTCTTATGCTTGTGAAGTTTCTTGGTGATGGAAGGAAGTATGGAAATTGAAGGTACCTAAAAGATCAAAATAAAATCTATGGTTGGCTTTGGAAAATAAGGTGTTGACTTGGTAAATGATGAAAAAAAAAAGAAATATCCATGGTCCTAGTATATGTTATATATGTAGATTTGAAGATGAATTATCTCTCGTGTGTTCTCTGTTTCTCCTTATTCTTGGCAGGTATGGAAAGAAAATGTTTAAATGGGATAGGCAATAGGCTATTTTTGGAAGGTTGATTCCATTGAGTTATGTTTGAGGCAGTGTTTTAGAAACCTAGGTTTAAAAGAACTCAAAGCTCTTCTTTGCATTATTTGTTGGGAGATATGGATAGCTATAAAATCTGTTTTATTTAAATATTGTTAGGATATTTAGACACTTAGGAGTTAGTTAAGATCAACTTGGTCTAATGTGTCGTTCGGTTAAAGTGTGTTTCTTTAGTATGCATTTGTAATTATGTAATATGACAGACACAATGTGATCTAGATATAGAGTGATCCGACAACTCAAATTCTCCTCATTCTTAACGATTATGTTGATATGTGGCTTAGCACCCAATTGGTCCATGATCTCTATTTGAAGAGCATGGAGGGTCATTTGTCAATGATCGATTGTGAGAAACTATGTTATAATATTTTTCTTTTGCATTAATAAATTTCGTCAAGTGGCCATGTTGGCTTGGGCCATGGATGTTTCTCCACGGGGGTTTTACTACATAAAAACATCAATGTGTTGATATTTGATCTAATTGTGTGAGTGGTTATTGAAGGTGTTTGTTATATGTTGGAATACATGTGTTGTCAAACAAAGATAATGTATCCCTCCTTTTCAAATAATTTCTCTAGCATGAGCTATGTTTTCTAGTATTAGGGTGGTGGTAAAGCCTACTATCCCTTGTCAAGTGGATTCCTTGTCCATTAATAAATATGTTCCTTGGGGATTTTTTATGGTTTTTCATAAGGGAATCCAATTTTGTACATCGCAGATTCAAATTTCTTTAGTTTCAAAGTGGTTCTTAGGCTTGGTAAAAATAACAAAGCTAAGTTTCATGCACTAAAAATCATATCGAAATGGGCCTTGATCTAAGATATAAAATAGTTACAAGTTTTGGGGGATTCCTCTCTTGTCATGTAACACACTTAGCCTTCAAGCTAAGTCTCTTTAATAATAAAAACAACTGCATAAAACTTTGATACCAATCTTAAATGTGGAAACATGCACAACATGACATTCAAGCTCATGCAATTGTCCATAACAATTAAAATCATGAATGCAATTAATTTAAACATGCACAACAACATTCAATCACATGAAACACATATGTAAATTCATCATTTACGCATAGCAGGCAACAATAAATAATCTAAGGCTCAAAGTGAAATGCATAGCAATTTATCTCATCTTTTAACATAAATAAACATAGCAGATAATAACAATTATCTTAATAACAAAATGTGCAACCCATTGTAGAGGATGAATGCTCCTCCCATCCATAGAATTGTTGCTCCAATTCTCAACAACAAGTCACCCCCGATCTGGGGCTATGAATCCACAAGAGATGGTGATTCCTAAGGTTGATTATTGTCTTCTCTCGGAAACTAATTCCTACAGTCATTCCAATCCACCAACTCTGTTTCCCCTCAACATGAAAAACCCAAGGAATGGGATACCCTTATCTACCATGCAGTCCCTTAGGTTATCCCACTTCCCTCTAGGTCTCTAGCATAGGTTGGATAGGAAATCTCTCTGTTGGGGACTCCAGTAATCTACAAGTGCAACAAGAATTCTCACAACATCAAATTACTTGTTCTCTTGACAATTTCTTGAACATAAAATTGAACATAAGCATCTGACTCTGGGTGATATGTTGTACCAAAGTTCAAATTAGTCTCAAATCCCTTAAACAATCCTTTCCAAAATTTGGAAGTGAACTTGGGATCTCTATCTGACACTATTTCCTTAGACACACCTTGTAGCCTAGTAATCTCCTTTATATAAATTTCTGCAATATTAGTTGCCTTGTGAGTTATTTTCACTGCAATGAAATGTGCAGCCTTTGTAAGCTTGTCCACCACTACCGTGGTGGAATCATGTTGCCTTTTTGTCATTTGTAGCTTGGTAATGAAATCTATAGTAACCACTTCCCATTTCCATTCAGGAATGGGCAATGGTTGTAGCAATCTCGCAGGATGTATGTGCCCAACCTTTACCTTCTTTCATTCGATGCACCTAGCTAAATAAGCATCCACACATCTCTTCATACCAAGTCAAAAATATTGGCCTCTTACAACTATAATAGTTTTCTGGTACCCTGGGTGTCCAGTGTATGGTACATTATGCATCTATTTTAGAATTAAGTTTCTCGATTTCTGAGAATTGGGAACATAAATTATGTTCCTGAACAAGAGGATTCCATCCTCTTCTAGCTTGTAATATTTATATTTCCATTATACATTAATTTGTTGTAAGCCTTATGTAACTTGCAAATAATGTTGGTCCATTGTTACAACCTCTAGAATTATGTATTTTAAATATATCATGCACATACTAATGGTTGTAGCATGCATTTCATGCACCCTTCTACCGAGTGCATCAACTACTTTATCCTCCTTGCCCTTGATGTGATTGATGTCAAAGTCATGTTCGCTGAGAAATTCCAGCCATATAATTTGTCTGGCATTTAATGTTGGTTGCTCAAACAAGTATTTCAGGCCACTGTGATCTATCCTCAATTCAATTTTTTTCCCATAAGATAATGTCTTCACATTTTTAAGGCTTGAACTACGGTTGCCAACTCTAAGTCATGTGCAACATAATTTATTTTGTGCTCCTTCAATTTTATTGACTCGTAACAAATTGCATGTCCATCTTGGATAAGACTCCACCGAGTCCTTCCTTGCATGCATCTATGCACACAACAAAATCCTCATCTGGATTTGTAACCTTTAAAATAGGTGCAATAGTTAATAAATCCTTCAAGGAAATTTTCTTCACACTTGGTATTCCATTCAAATTTTACTCATTTCTTTTTCAAGGATGTTATTGGGTGTGCAATCTTGGAGAAACCCACAATGAATCTCTTGTAGTAATCAGCTAAACCCATAAATGATCTAACCTCTAAAACATTTTTTGGCGTTGCCCAACTCTTGATTGCTTCAATCTTTTTTGGATCCACTGCTATTCCATCCTCTGAAACAATGTGTCCCAAATAATGGATTTGCTTTTGATAAAAGGTGCACTTCCTCAACTTGGCATACAATTGGTGCTCTCTCAATACATGAAGCATCATTCTCAAATGTTGTTCATATTCATCCTCTATCTTAGAATAGATAAGAATATCATCCAAGAAGACAATAACAAATTTTTCTAGGTAATCTTTGAACACTCCATTCATGAGACACATAAATG
>JZKD02S1687854.1:728666-739383 GCA_000966675.3 Picea glauca | reverse complement strand
CTCAAGTGAAGGGATTGGTGTCTATTCCAAGTGGGTGTTTGTAAACATTATAACAGATTGGTGTCTGTAGAAATTTGTTTCATGTGAAAATATTTCAATAAAATTTTATGTGGTTCTCTCCCATTTGGGTTTCCACGTTAAATCTTTGTGTACTATGCACTATATGTTTGTATATATTTGTTATTGATTTATTATGGTTGGTAAAGTAATAAATTGGTAAGTGTAGTACAATAAGAAAATAAAAAGTAGTCTCACACTGATTCACCCCCCCCCTTCAGTATAAGTAAGTGTGCCAATAGTCTCATACACCACCAATTTGGTGTCTAGCTTGATCACGACCTTAAAAATAGATTATTATTATTGTTATTATTATATAAAATTATCTAAAAGAGATTTTGGTTGTTCAAAATTAATCAAGCCATTCATACAAAAAGAAAGAAAATTACTTGAAAATTGTTTTTCTTTTACCAAAATAGATAATAGACAGGTCATATAATAACTCCAAGAATTAGAGAACCCTCTCCAAATAACCCTAATACAACCACATAACTAGATCATATGTTCATGTCAATAATGACTTTATTGATCTCTATATACACATAATGCCTTTCTCTTCATAATCATGACTCTTATTAATATATAGATCTATCAAGCACCGAGAGGGATCAAATCTATCAAGGTGAAAACCTCTTTTAGAGTGCAAACTTGAGGAAATGTTTCCACCTTGAGAGATTTGATCCCTCTCAGCTCTTGATAGATCCAGGGTTAAGATGGATCTAGGCTAGTTATTATATGAGTTAATAAATATATCTTTTTAATGTAATGTTATGTACGTACGTACATGACAACATCTCCTCCATACTGAGTTGTAGAGTGCCTCTCAACACAATAAGAGTTTCTTTATAAAGACAAATCCATAAATGAAAAAGTCATAAATGACAGAGAAACCACACACACAAACACGTATCACTTCATTGGAAAACACTATATGGGTGTATTTTATTGTTCTATTAGAATACCCAAAATCTCATATGCAAAAAAATAGACAGTGTAAAGCATGTTTAATACGGTGAAGAGATTTTAGGGGTGGTAGGCACAGAGGTACAATTCATGATCCAGAAGGAATTCCAATTGCAGATTATGTCTGGGGACTTGGGAGTGTATTTAATAACCCGATGGAAGTTTACTCTCTATGGTGTGGGATCGACATCACCAAGGAAGCATGAATAAAGGAATTGATAATGCTTAGGGACTCTCTATTGGTCATTAGAGAAATTAATGAGCAAAGGAGTCCTTCCGGGAATAAACTAAACACAATCCTAGAAACATTAAAGGAATAACAAAGAATTTCAAGCAAACAAGTTTTGTGCACATCAAAAGGGAGCTCAACGTTAAGGCACATCTCTAAGAAAATATGGCAAGGGTTCGCTTCAAAAAAATGGAGTTCATAGCTCTCTCGATATCCCATAGTAGTCTAATGCTAAAGGGGTAAGGGTTAATAATCTTCTCAGAAAACAAGGAGGGGCTCCAATTCCCCATCGATCTTCAAATGCAACCTTCGAATCTAGGCTCCCCTACCAAAGTGCGAGGTGGAAATCTTGATGGGACATCAGGCAGGTGGCCTATTCGACTCACATATGCGAGCCTTTGTTTCACATATGGGGAAGTCAAATGCATTTTTGGTTGTGGTTTTGGGATATGTTGTAACTAAAATTGAATACACTTTTAAAAATTTTCCTTTGTAAATTCTTCACGCTTTGATTTACTATTTATTTAAATAGATTGTTTTTAGATTTTAAATTACAAAGGATATGAGTTAAGGTTATATTATCGAGAAATAATCAATATCCACTTTTCTAAAGATCGATATTAAGCTTGATCTAACCATATATTCATTGTAATGATCAACGATCGTGATCGAGTTTCGTGGTCAAAACTACGAACTTGTTAATCCAATCTTCTATGTGTGAAAGATCCAACGATCCTTGGTTAATTAGATCGATGATTTAGAAATACTCTCGAAATAAAAATTTCCCACGTTTTAAACCGACTTTTTCACCCGAAGGATTTGACGATCATATGATCGTCTAGATAGACGGTTCATATAAAATTCATACTTAGAAGCGGTCGATCCTTAACAAACTTTTCTGGACCCCAAGAATCTAATGGTTCCTAAAGTATTTTTAATCCGATGACTCACATCACATTCAAAACAACATGTATGCGGTTATTAAAGGCTTGAATGGCTCCGAGTGAATCACATAATGACATGTAAGCTTTAATTACCGTATTTGTATTTATGAATTGTCATTACTACTAATTACATAAAAAGGTGATGGATTAGGTTATTAATCATTTGAATATCGTTGCAAGAGGAGTTCCCGAATAAGTAAAGCTTCTGTCTAAAACCCAAGTCGTCGAAGCATAAGTAATCAATACCCACTTCATGTTTCTCTAATTAGAAGCTCCCACTGAAATAAAGAAAGCAATATGTCTGTTAGAAAGAAGAAAGCTTCTCACGAAGTGTTTGAGGAGGATAACTAGGTATTTAAAGATGTTTTGGCCGACGTATTTGATACCTTGTTGAACCCTGAATCTATGAATCAAATTAGCGAGCATATTAGTTATGAGACAATATAAAGCTCCGAAAATTCATGGCTCTGGAGGAGTGGTTTGTTTTAGACCCTCACTCCCTGAGTTGACCCCGACATGGTTCAAACTTTTGCTAAGCTATATAATGCATAAACATGACATATAGTTTCAACTAATGGTAAAAGAGATATATGTATTGTGTCTTCCGAAGCAATGGCTCAAATGTTGAACTTACCCCTTGCAAATTCACCTATTTTAGAACTCGTCCTCCTTAAACGAGTTGAAAGTTGGTGAACTAAAGAAAAGAATGCTATAATTCAGAAGTTTACTGTCGACCCCTCATTTACCTTTCAAGAATTCCCAGTAAAATTAGAAGTTTTCACTCCAACTACTAAGTTAATGGTGTCAGTCATAACTTCTATCATGGGTTATGTGGACGATACTGAAATTGATGAAGTTACCTTAGTTATTATGAATGAAGTTATGGACATTGAAAATGTTTTGAAGTTTTATTTCGCAGGATTTATAGCCAATGCAATTCATTTTCAATTATCATCATTTGAAGAGTTAAAATCTTTTAGATATCATTCATACCTCTTCTTTCTGATTTTATTTTCTCAGTCTTATTTTTATCAGAAAAGAGGCTTAGAATTAAACAAAAAGGACAATACTGGAAAACAACTTCTAGTTAGGGAACATACCTCTCTCTTAACGTTTGTAGAGACGAAAGGTTAATATCTGGAATTTTCTAATGAATTCTTATTTAACACTTATACTCTTCTTATGGGACAAGAACCTCCTCAGATGTCTGCAACTTACCAACATAAATTACATTTGCATCCTATCCTAAGAGTTGGAGATTGGTTTATATTAAAAAGTTGTATTGTAATTAGGAATTATGATTGTGAGTTAGATCCATATGAGTTACCTATGTACATACCTCCCCATCTATTTGCTCTAAATTTTTGTAGACAAAGGTTAGTAGTTGATCAATTACGTTTTGTATCAAAGAGTAAAAATGCTTCTTTTTGTTTACCTGCCGAGCCTTCATCCTTTCTCATTAAAATATAACAACTATTGATTATATAGACAAATTGTTGTTGTATTATAACCCAAAGAAAGATGTTTCATGGAAGTTTGATCCATGTCATATTAAATATGAACAATGTAAGAATGTAGGCCTACTTGCATATCAACGTCATCCAAATACTTATGTTGAAATGCTTGCTAATAAAGACACTTGGGAAGAGGTGAAACATGTGATGATCATGCAAAATTCAACCAGCATGATAAAGATGGAAGCTAAAGTACAATCAAAGGATATAGTGATACCAAAGGAAGCTATCAACATAGTTGACTCTGAGTGTATGATCACTGGCATTAAACAAGCACCAAATACCATTAAGCTGACTACTGACATTTCAGACAAGTCAACAGAGAAGACTGAATTAGTAGATGAAGAACATTGAGAAATCAAAAGAAGGAAGCTCCTGGAAAAAATAGAAGCATAAATTGATTCTACTCAGGAGGATATCTCAAAGTAGGTTAATTCTTTACTTGGAGAAATTAAACAAAGAAAGTCAGAAGGACCTTAAAGGAATGAGTAGTTTATAGTTTCTTCAGGTCCACCTTTAAAGAATGAGTAGAATTTATCTTCAGAAGAACATCATTTATTAGATATGAATAATTGTTTGGCTAAATCATTAATCAGTAAGGATACTAATATAATTGATGCTTAAGAGTTCCCAGGTCCTAGATTCATAACTTCTACAGATGTTAATAATGATTAGTTCAATTTGTTAGTGATGCAACCATAGTCAAATAAAAATACAGGTTTGGTTGAATACACGACTACCTCTATTGGGGTAGATTTTACTTAAATCAATGACTTTGATCTAATAAAATAACATAAACAAACTTGTGAAACGGTTGTCCAACGTATGACTCAATCATATGTTAATGTAAGAAAGCTATAGAATGTGGTAATCAAATTATCACAACACCTTAGTAATGAGAAAACTATTAACAATATAAAAGAAAACAAAGTCAGAGAGTTGGATGGTCAAATTGCATCAATCATTGATGCTAAAAGAGAAACCACAAATTATAAAGGGATCCTAGATGAAAAATAAAAGGAGATCAAGAATATAAAAGCTAGGTTGAAAATCCCTCATTTTAAAGCAAGGAGTTGATTGAAGCACATCAAGCAAGAGATAAATTATAGTCAAAGAATATCTCCCTGAAAGAAAATATTGCAACACTAGCTCAGGAAATTCTAGGATTAAAAACAGAAAAAGAAAATCTTCAAAAGAAATATATAGAGGATATTAACAAAGTTCAACAAGGGAGTCAGGTTTATGATTCTTCTACTGAGTTTATATTACCTGTTATTGCTTCAAGTTCAATATATGATCATCAAGAGGATAATCAACAAAGAGAAAAATACATAAAGGAACTTGAAGGACAAATTGAATAAAAAAACTCAAAGTATTAACACTCTGTTGGAAGAAAAACACAATTTAAATAAATTGTTAGAAGATGTATTAGAGAAAACGACCGACACATGACACTTATTGGAAGTGAGGCAAATACTTTGGGATCAAATTATCTCTATAATGGATCAGTTTAGATTTCATCTTGAAATATATCAATATTGTGAGACAATGACTATAAATAATGCTCAATTGGATATTAGCAATCACTTGCTTGATATCGAAAAGAAAATACCACAAGCAAAGAGGATTATTGAATTCACGAATTCCCTCTCTATTCAGGATTTGAAAGATTCAAGAGTTAGACATATTTAAAGCAATTTCAAATGTTAAAAATGTTATAGAAAAGGGGGAATTGCTTAAGTCTTTGGTTAAGAAGATTGAAGAAGTACATCAATCAATGATTAAATTCAAGAGACAATTCAAAAATATCAGAAGGTTGGGTTTGCCATTTCCTTGGGGAACTTACCCATTGCTACATTCAAAATATGTTTACACTCAAATGTTAGTTGCTTACCGAGACAATATGCAATTTGGTATAGGAGAAAATGAAGTCTTCTCGGGAAAAACTATTGTTAGTTCACTGAGAAAATACTTTGCTATTTTGTCAATGCTTACTGATTTCCTAATAAATTAGCTTGCAAATCCTTATACCATGACTACAGAGTTAGAAGTATTATATAGGAAAATTCTCAAGCAACCATTCCCAACAAATGTTGAATGGAATGATATGCTCAGGTTTAAGCTTGTTCCCATGAAGCTTTGATATGAAATAACTGCACAAGCCGAGGAAGAGAGTGAAGCAGTAATCAAAGCAACTCCGAATATTGCAGAAACAAGTAGTCAAAGTAAAAAAGAAGTATTTCAAAGACGAAAGAAAATCATGATTAAAGAATCGACAACTGGCAACCAAACACCAAACAAGAAAAGTCAAATTGGTCCGAAGATTAATATCAAGAAGTAGTTATTATAATTTGCTAAAAGTTTTAGTTTAAACTTAGTTATTTTGATAGTTATGAAAAGACTTATATAAACATCTTTTGAAGACTCTGAAAAGGTCAACATTTTCTAGAAAGTCGTACATTACTTTCCAAGAACTCGCTCTTACGAGATTGTCTGGTCCTTTAAGTGTTTTGATAGTATTTATTTAATGGTTTGAAGTGAGATTCAACACCACTCCATGTTGGAATTATGTTGTGTTTGTGTTTTCTTTTTGTCAATATGTTTTGATTTTATTATCTGTTAATCTATTGCTTACACTATGAATTTTTTTCATTGGTTTGACATGAGCTTTCCATGAAATTAGTTCATTATCTAGTTGATATATTCTTTCAGTTTAACATACATGGTTATCCTGATGATTATTAAACTTTAACGATTTCAGTGAATACTATTTGTTAACCTAAATACATTGAGTAATTATTACTATGAGTGGATGGAGACGTTGTTCATGAAATTAAACTATAATGGATATAATTTAATCTTCTTTATTTGTTTGATGTGATTTCTTTATTTCTTGAGGACATGTTTCTTATTTGATTTAAGTAATCTGATTTTAGTTTATTTCATATCCAATATGTTTTAGACCGAGATCTAGTTTTCTTCAAATATAGTTCGATAGGAGTTGTATAAAGTTTTCTTATTTCAAATTATTATTTCGGGTGCTATTAAGATATTTGGAATGACTTATGACAATGATTTTATGCCTACATACTTTCCTTACTTTTAATTTACATGGTTACCCCCTCAGGCTTTTGGATTGTTCCAAGTAATCCTAAAGCAAGAGAGGTTTCTTCTAAGCCTGACATGGTACCTTGGCACTGTTCCTTTATTAGGAACAACCTGAGGCACAAAAAGATATATGGGATGAGAAGTTACATTCATGCCATGGTGAGAGATTTGGAGAGAAGCCTTGGGGGGTGCATTGAGATATTTAGAGGTTGAGCTCTTGTTGGGATTCAATGGTAAGGAAGTGTGTTGCTCTAGGTCACTTAGGGATTTGGGAAAAGTGAGAGGTTTGGAAGTGCAAGGGATTTCCTCTCAGTCATCTCCTCGATGCTGACAATCTCCCTCATGTATCTTCTGGGCTAGATTACAAATTCATTTACTGGGATTCCCACTCTGTTTTTCTTTGTTGAGAGTGGAAATTGAGGAAATGGGCAATCATTGTTCCTTTTGTTGTATTTTGAGGAAATTGAAATAGGGCCTTACAGGGACTTAACTGGGGTTGATAGTTGGTATCTAGAATATTCTTTGCATACTAGACTCATGGAGAATATGGAGCACACGGAGTTCAGGAAGATTTTGAGGTGCCATGAAGAGATTACACAAGAAAACAACATGGCTTTAACATGTATCTTTGCCAAATTCGAGGAGCTGGAGGCCAATGTATTGGCCCTCCTTTTTTGTTAGAACAAATGAATAGACATCTTGGAGGCAAAGTGTAGTAGGCTGTGTATTCTGGTTGCAACGACGCATGTGGAATCACTCTCATTGGCATACAACAATATGGCATTTGGAATTCAAGGAGTAAGGGAGGACGAGACGGTAAACCAAGGAAGGGACCCAATGAACATCAAAGAACATGGTTCTCCCCAGCTTGGCAAAGGAGAAGAAGCACAAGGTAGTGCTCATCCAAAATCTTATGTATGTTTTTTAAGTTTGTCTATATTTTAAATAAGTTTGTCAAGTAGGTAACATGTGGAATCACCTAGAAGTCTAGTATGGAAACCTTGTATAAGGATAATATACTATGTGCAGATTATAGAACTATGCAAGAGGTAATTTTGAATATTGTTGTAGCCATGGCACAACCCTCTTTCAATATATAAAAATACTTTTATGTTCTGGTTATATATATATATATATATATATATATATATATATATGTGGTGAAGAGATTTTTAGTGAAAAGTTTAAATAAGAGATTTTGGCATAATTTTCTTTCTTTTTGTATGAATGGCTTGATTAATTTTGAATGACCAAAATCTCTTTTAGATAATTTTTTAGGTAAGATAAGTTGAAATTGTAAATGTGGAATAATTAATCTTTTAAAAGTATTAAATCCAAATTATCTTAGCAAACTAAATCTATTAACTAAGATAGTATTGAAACTTTGTACAACTTACAACTTTCTATGACTTAGATAATGTAAGGAATTAGGCTAAACTAAAGTATGTTTTTGGTTTGTGTTTATTAGTAAGTTAATCTTGCTTATTATTAAGTTAAATAGCCCCGAGGGTTAGCTCAATTGGTCTAGAGCCAAACATGAGGTTTTCATGCTTGTTTTTTTGTCATGGGTTCGACTCTCTTGATTCTCTCAGGGCGAGGCCCCATAATCATGGCCAACTATTTACCCTCCTTCCGGTCCATGGAACACAGGGAAGTAATCAGAGGGTTTTCCGAGAGTACATTTCTTCGGGAAAAAGCTAATCTTGTTTATTATTAAGTTAAATATTGCTTTGTCTAATATTCATGAATGATTCGATTATAAACTACTTCAATTTAAAAACATTCTATATTGATGTTTTTTTTAAATCTAAAAGTGACAGGTTATTAATTTATGTGAACAAAATTTGAAGGGTAGTGAAAATATTCGAATGACATGGATTTTTTTTATAGACATCACTGTGTGGGTCTTTTATTAGGCCGACCCATATATATGTATCTTGGGGTCATATCCTTTAATGAGTTAAACAAGAGTAAAAACAACAAAGATACTTATTCCCTATTGTTGATCTCTTTTCCTATCAATGACACGAGTCAACCTCGTAGGGTATTCTTGTAAAATTCTTAAGATACCTTCTTTGTTTTTATAGAGGTGGTACTCCTCTTTCTCACACAGATTTTAAATTCACTTATTTAAAATAATTTTACACATTCATATCATCAACACTTGAGAGTGGACCAGGCAGTTAAACAATAACATAATAATAACTTTAAATTAAAATATGCAGAGTACTTACATCCATTCCATCAAATCCATTCATAAAGTAAGGGGAAAATAATTCAAAGCAATATATGTAAGTCAAAAAGTAAAGTGAAGGTCCAGAACATAGGGTTTTAAATGATTTCACACATTTAAACTCATAAAGATGAAATGGAAATACATACTTGAGATCTCATGCATTAATAAAAGTAAGAAATCAAAAAGTTATGAGCTCCCCAAATAGGTCTGTATGAAAATCTTTCAAAACTATTACAAATTAGTTGTTAAAGTTCAAAGAAAATGTGTGCACAAACAACACAACATAATATCCGTAATACTCAAACGATAAAATGAAATGCATTTTTCCTAGTGGACTGGGATGGGGATCTCACGGACCATATATAACAATATAGGTAACCTGAAAGAAGAGAGAAAAACAATCAGGGATTGCCTTTATAGGTAAACAACAACACATAAAGTTGGATGATCACAGATTGAAATGGAAAAGGGGAAAATCTTCGAAAACATGTACTCACAAAAATGAAAATAGAGTTTGATGGAATGATTCCTCCCCATCACTCCTTCGAAAGATCTTCATAAATATAGCTGGAACTACCCTTGACGGGGCAACTGCTTCTTGGTAGTTATGGAGGATTAGTTATTTCATTTAGTGAATTCTTGAGCCAATTTTCAATATATTCTTTTAATGGTGGAACCATTATATCATGATTTACACGAAGATAAAATATCTCATCCTCTAATGCCTTACACTCAAAGTGTAATTCTTGTATTGATGTCAAGTGATCCTCATTATTGTTAACAAAGTTAATCAACCATTGTTTAATTTCTTCTTCTAGGAAGTTAGTGAGATCGTTAAATTCACTACCCCATGAAATATTGAGTATGTTTAACTTAGATTCTAATTGTTCCTTGGTTAACAATGTGGATTATCTAATCAATGGTGGGCCCTCAAGTTCTTTAACTAAATCTAGTGATTTTAAAATTGAATCACTTCTTTTTCCTTTAATCCTTTTTAAATTTTTAATTAATTCTCAAAAGACCTCTATCCTTGCGAGCCAACCAACCTTTATTTGTTTCATTCTATTTTTTTAGGGTAAATCTTGTTGCTTCATTGTGAATTCATTCATTTCTGACACTCGTGCTACAAATGTACTCAAAACATGTTTATAAAAATACTTGTCATTGTCCAAATCAGTAAGAGAATAAATCCTTTGTTACAAATTCCTTAGGTTGGTTCCTACTTCCCACACTTCCAAAATTGTGTTGAGCTGCTTGTTTATGTTCTCTACAACATACATTATAATACCACTAAATAATTTGGAAACCTTTTTGACTCTAGAGGATGTACCCAGTGTGTCTTGTGGAACTTTTTTTGGAACCATATTAGATAATGGTTCAACAAATAGTGGTCTAGGACTTAAAGTGTTCTCCAATTTACTTATCCTCTTTTTCAATCTAATATTTTCCAATTCTTGTTATGTGATGGAATGAACCAGAGCATCTCGAGTGGTTAGATGTAACTTGAGTATTCCAGAGGGTCCAACTCCGGAAACATCCACCTCTAAATTTCATTTCTCTATAACCTTTTTATTCTTAACATGATCTTTTTATATTTGAACTTTTCTAGCCTCTTTATTATATTTAGTATTATGTAAAGTTTGCTCCTAAAAAATTGTTGGTCATT
>JZKD02S1687854.1:703211-715449 GCA_000966675.3 Picea glauca | reverse complement strand
GTTTCCCTCAGTCTGTAAAAATAACTATACTGGCCAAGTATTGTGGCAAACTCAAAAATGTGAATAGACCTTGTGAAAAAGGTCGATGAATGTGAATAATATTATGAATATATATATTGCAGGACTACTGAGAGGGGAATATGTTGAAAAAGAGACCACAATGGTTGGATAAAGGTGGTGGAAGGCACTTGGAATGGTGGCGTTAACTTCCACCGAAAACCAATACTATATTTGGTCTTCACTGGCCCGGAGAACCAAGAGCAGCTCGCTGACCCAAAATTAATTACTCGTAGGTTGGTAGGTGGATGGCTCCTCATGCGTAATGAGGGATGGGGGTAAAACTACCCATCCATGGGGTCCTGACACCTGACCACCGCGAGGGAGATCGTGCCACACACAACCTCGCTAAAAGGAAAAAGGCAGGAGGAGTGTGCGATCACATGCAGACGCGAGGGAGGAAGAACTCTGGAAAAATATGCAAAGTGAGTGATAGTGGAGAAGAAGGAGAGTAACCTTCATTCTCGGTCACTGGCAGACAAAGACGTAGTCTTGCAGTATCGTGGTCTCAGCTCGGGGGTGGCTAGTGGTAAATCCGTTGAGAGTCGTTGAGCCTACGGTTGGGTGGAAACGAGCACCCCTCTCAGCAGTTACATCACCTCTGGTGTTTTTCTGATAAGTGTTTTGTCTCTGACATCTTGAAATATGTATATTCTGACATTTATGCTCATAAGTTGTGAAATTGTGAATGATTTCAGTGCAAGAATGTTTGTATGGTGTTTTGATCAGTACTGGTAGTTGCATGTTTATAATGGAAAGACTACATATGACTTTATGTTTTCATAAATTGTTATTTATATGCATACTGATCTAATTCAGACTTCACGTCTGGTTCTCGAGAGAGAGATACCCTTATCTGCCTCAGATAGTACCCCGGGTAAACCTTCCGATAGAGATACCCTCCTTGAAAAGCCCATCAAGAACCTGGAAAGAGGATGTGAAGGCGCAAGGACTTAGTAACCCTGCACGAGGAGGAATGATCCTCTTGAAATCCCGAGATGGCTATGTAGGGATAAGTATCTTTTGACGGGCAAGATCCTGTCGGAAGATCTGCGGTCACTCACGACCGTTAGCTTGGAAGGAGAAGAGGGGGCATTAAATGCCTCAACCCCTTTCCTTTGTTTTCACGAGTAGAGACCGAGACCCCCTCAAGTCCTAGACTTGATGAAGGAGAGCAATAGATGTGCTGAAGACTCTTTTAAGAGTCAAACCCAGAAGAAAGAGCACAAAGCTCCCAAGTCCCTCATAGTTGACGAAGCTCAGGACAAATAGCAGATGGTCAGATGCGCAGACCCTGTAGGAATTCACAGAGGTCGAGGAAATATTTCACGGCTTCAAAGTAGTGAAGCCCGGGAGGGATAGTGTCGTTTTGTGCACGGAGCCATAGCTGCGAAGGTCGCAGAGGAGAAGCAAAGGCCGAGACCTTTGATACTTGAGAAATCTTCCAAGGAGAAGAAAGAGAAGTGCATGCTCAAGGAAGAGTTACAACTGTCGTTAGATTAGCTGGAGTGAAATAGATTTGGGTCGTCGAAAATGTATGTCCAGACGCGCGCAGAAGAGAGAAAAAACGGACGACAGAGACACTTCGAGATAGAAGTGGTGAACAGCCGATAACCGTTGGATCATGCAGAGTTGCAAGGCGGTAAAGGTTGGGTGCTCCAAGTCGCGAGTGGTGAAGTCGCGAGAGGATCAGGACCATCCATCCAAGGAGGACAGGTGGCAGAGATCCAGGGATCTCACGAACTCGGAGGTTCGCAAGGTAAGAGCCCAAAGGTTGGGTGCTCCAAGTCGCGAGTGGCGAATTCGCGAGAGGATCAAGACCGTCCATCCAAGGAGGATAGGTGGCAGAGATCCAGGGATCTCGTGAACTCAGAGGTTCGCAAGGTAAGAGCCCAAAGGTTAGGTGCTCCAAGTCGCGAGTGGCGAAGTTGCGAGAGGATCAGGACCATCCATTTGAGGAGAACACGTGGCAGAACTTCAAGGTGGGGCCCGCGTGATTGACGGGTGGACACGCATCGCCTGGAGAAGGGATTCAACGCTCCGTTGACTTCTCGAGTCTCGGTGATTCGCGGGATAAGAGCATGAGAGATCAAACCTTGGACTTGCGAAGTCGCGAGTAGCGAGAACGCGAGAGGGAAAATTAAATATCGCTTCTCGGGGGTTCGTGAAGGGAAGGTGCCAAGATTCGACGCTACAACTCGCGAAGTGGCGAGTTGCGAGCAGTGCGAGAGGAAGGTCAACCTTCATTGACTTTCAAGTCTCGGAGGATCACATGAGGAAGGAACGAGAGTTCAACCGTTGAACTCACGAAGTGGCGAATAGCGAGAGGAGCCAACGTTTAGCCTAGTCGACGGTCATGTGCAAAGAACGTTGACAGAAGGAAGCTATACCCATTTCATGATCTCGGGTATCGACGATTGGTGAAGAAAATTCGAGGGTCTTCAACTCACGACTCGCAAGTTGTGAAAGACGCTTGCATTTAGGCGTGCATGTGGTCTTGTCGACATAGGGACTAAAGAAAGGGAGCTAGTGCTTTTTCGTTAAGCGACGAGTAGATCTGGACGACCAAAATCTGCACGCCCAGATCTACGGCCAGGGTTTCAATCTGGAGCCTTCTCGCCATTCTACCTTTAAGATTGTACTCACTTGTATCGTTGAGTCGCAAAACACAAAAAGGCATCTGGTTTGTTTGGCCTGTGGTCCTAACCCACGATCACAGGGAGGTGAACAGGGAAGAACTAGCCTGCGCTAGGTCCCTGTAGGACTTCGGGGATTCTGTCCCTTGAGGAAAAGCAAAAGTTTGATTATGCCGTAGTGGGTGTGTTACAAGGGGTAAGGTCATACATGTAGAATTTGGATTACTAGAAAGTGCCTTTCCATTGCACAAGATGCCATGACATGGGGCATTTGTGGAAAGATTGTGAAGAACCCTAATCTCCACCATGACGGATGGAAAAATCATGGGTAAAAAGGGACAAAGTGGAATTTTTGGAGCATCTGGTTCAAAAAACTTCCCCAAACAATGAAGAGGTTTTCAGGTTTCATTCTTAACCAAAAATCTCAAAAGACTCAGAACTGGAGCTATAGAAAGATACATCGGTAGATTTAGAAGATAAACTTGGCTTTATCTTATATTTAATCGGATCTGAACATCTTAGGTTCATTAATTTGGAAGGGTTTCCCAGGATGTATATGTTATGTTCAGGGGTGGCACGAGTAGGTGCCTATGGTTGGGTGGAGATGGTGAAACATCACCTATGGAGAAATGAGCATGCAAAAGAAGTTTAAATTGCTATGGTAAATATAACGTTAACGTAATTAATGAAAATTCAACAAAAAGAATGCCCCAAAGGAAGTTTAGAGGCATATAGCCCTAGAAACCTTTCCCCTATAAAAGGATCCTCTGATTTATCCTTGGGATTGGAATCATGTACTCTTAGGATCCCTAATCCCAAGGAGGCCTCCCAAAAGGCCTCAAAATTTGAGAAGACCAAGCTGCTAGCTAGGTCATCCTACAACCTAATACCTAGAAAACAACAATATGTGGAGGAGAAAGGTGACACTAAGTGGGGACTGGATCTAGATATTAGACAATATTTAGGGGTAGGAAGGAAATCCCACATAGCCATGGCCAAATCAAAAGCCTCTATAGATGTAAAAGAAAGAAAGAAAGAAATTGACAATTAATGGGGTCCTTAGAGTAGGGAAGGCCTATAAACATGTTTCCAAATGATGATAATTTCATTCATTGTGAGGGGGGTTGGGGTTTCCCTGAAGCAGCTAGCCCTACATAATTTCTTTACAATTTATAAGCTTGATATAATTCTATTTCAAGAAACCATGTGTCTAGGATCAAAAGCAATTGAGCTCCTCTCCAAATTCCTGAAAGGATGGAACTTTAGCTCTTTAGATGTTGAAGGTTTGCCAGGGGGGTTTGGGTACAGGTTGGAGCTCTAGTATTGATTCCATTTCTATTGCTATGCTAAATGCATCTATTATTCCATGATGTAAAGAAAAAGGCTTAGATAAAGTGTATAGGATTGCAAATTTGTATGGTCCTTATGGTGATAGGAAAGTTTATTGGGAGATGCTAAGAGCACATGGTTCACTACAAGGAGACAATCTCGTTATGTGTGGAGACCTTAACTTAACTTTAAGTATGAGGGAATTTTTGGGGGAGGTAGCCAGACCTGACCCATTTGTTGACTCTTTTCTCACATATTTGAAGAATTGAAGCTTGTAGATGTTGAGCTTGTTTAGATATTTCCCACTTGGAGAAACTTGATATGAGGTCAAGATGGTGTATCCAAAAGAGTTGTTTGCTTCGTGGTAGCAAAAGAAGTGGTTGAAGAATCATCCAAAATAAAATATTGGGTAGGTTGGGGTGGATCCTCTAACCACTTGCCAATTTTGATTCAAATTGAATTAGAAGACAAAAAAACCCTTGCCCCTTTAAATTTAATTGGAATTGGTTGAATGAAGATGAGTTTAGGAGCCTTGTGCACTATAACTAGAAGAAAGTTGACTACTCCTTGGGGGACTTAGCAATGAAGCAATTTTTCGACAATCTTAGGCAAGTGAAAAAGGTCATAGTGGGATGGGCTTAGAAAAAGGCTATTGAAAATTAGAAGGTTCCAAAGGAGGTGGAAATTGATATAGCTTGCTTGTTTGACCTAAATATTAATGGGTTATTTTTAGAAGAAGATTTTATCTCTCCAAAAAGACTTGAAGGCAAGAATAAAAAGACACTTGAAAAAAGGAAAATGGAATGGAGACTTAAAAGTAGAACTGTTTGGTTAGCAAAGGGGACTAACAACACAATTTTTTTCAAAATTATGCAAAATTTAGAAAGAGTGTCAATACAATTTAGGAAATAGGTATTGTTGATGGTTCTAAGACAAAGTATTTTAGTGAAATAGTAGAGGTTGGTAGGAAGCACTTCAAAGAATTGTTCAAGGAAAGGGAGAATTTGAATGTGCGCATTTTTATGCAAGTGATAAGGCTTTTCCCAAGGATAATTGATTATAGAATTAATCAAGAACTAGAAGCAGAGGTATTAAACGAAGAATTGAAGGTTGTACTGCATACCTTAAAGAAAGACAGGAGCACAAGACCAAATGGATGGTCTATATAGTTCTATTTGGGGTTTTATGAGATGTTGGGGGAAGATAATGCAAGTGTTAGAAGAATATAACTCCTTGGGGAAAATATTGGGGGCTTTGAATTATACTTTCATTGCACTAATCCCTAAAAAGAATGATCCCAATTCCTTTGAAGACTACAAACCCATATCTCTTTGTAACTTGATTTATAAGATTATTTAAAAAATAATACCTTATAGATTGATGCTATTGTTGTCAGATTTTTTCTCCAAAGAGAGGTTTGGTTTTTTGTACAATAGGAAAATCCATGATGCAATTGGGTAAGCTCATGAAGATTTGCACTTAATAAAAATAGGAAAGATGCTAGTGGTGGTTTTTGAAAGTGGATTTAGCAAAGGCTTATGATAAAGTTAATTGGGTATACATAAGGTTGGTGCTATTGTAGAGAGGGATGAGTCTTCATACTATGCATTGGATACTTGGATGCTTGCCCTCAACCTCTTTTGTACTATTGATAAATGGCTCTCCGTTAGGTTTCTTCTAGGCGTCTTGGGGACTAAGACAATGATGCTTGTTATCACCTTTCTTATTTATACTTATTGTAGAGGGTTTAAACAAGTTGATTTCAAAGGAAAAAAGAGAAGGGATCATCAAAGGTATCATACTATCAGACTTTTTTGTTCTCACCGATTCACAGTTTGTCGATGACATAATGTTGTTTGGCCATGGTTCTCTAAGGAAGATTACTTAGCTAAAGAATATCCTAGGGGTGTATTGCAATGCAATAGGTATGTAATTGAATGCATAACTCTCAAATTTTATCTCATTGTTTAAATGAAGAGCTGATTGTTCAGTTATTGGAGATATTTCCTTTGAGTCATTCTCCTTTGGACAAAGGAGTTAAATATTTAGGTTTCCATCTCAAGCATAATGGCTATAAATATGAAGATTGGTTATGGTTGGTAAAAAAAATAGAAGCAAAGAACATAGTCTGGTGTCACAGATGGTTTTCTAATGGAGGTAGATTAGTGTTGGTTAAATATGTTTTAGAGAGCATTCTAGTTAATTGGTTGTCCATTACACATATCCCAAAGGGCATATCTGATAAAATAAGGAAAAAATGTTTTAGTAAGTTTCATGTGGACTTGAAAAAGGAAATCGAAGGTATAACTTTGGTAAAGTGGTCAAAGATAACTAACTTAAAAGAAGTAGGGGGGTAGGGGCTAAAGTACATCTATGTTTTTGGACAAGCCCTAGCAACTAAAAGTTTATGGAGAATGTTCTTTAATGAAGGTATGTGGGGTAAAATTATGAAATGGAAGTATATGAAAGAAGAATCTATTGAAGGATGGATGAGATTGGACAATAATTTAGGTAAAGGTGCTTCAATTTTTTGTAAATATTTAGTAAGATATTTTCTATTAGTGGGAAGAGGGTGGCCTAGAAAATCAGAAAAGGACCCATGGATACAATGTAGAGGTAGTTTTAAGATGTTAGAATCATTATTGTTGGATCTTCATGCCTTGTGTATTTATAAATTTAGAGACATTAATTCAAGTTTGGTTGAAGGTTGGTTACAAAGGTGGAAAGTTGCATAAGAGTTGAATCTACTAGGGAGAAAGGTTGTTGAATGAAATAAATTTGTTTCTAATCTAATGCACAATGCCATATCTCTCTCAGATCAAGATGACAAATTAAAATGGACAAAATCCAAAGCTTATGGAGCATATACAACAAAACTTGGTTATAAGGCAAAACTGTTTGAAGACTAAGAAGGTGAAAATATATGGTGGTGGAAGATTGTATGGTTGCTTGATATCCCACTTAAACAAGAACTTTTCTATGGTTAGCCCTAGCAAATAAAATCCTAACGTGGGACAATGGGAAAAAAAGAAATTGGAATGCTCCAAGATGGTTTGTTTTATGTACAGTAGAGGATGAGTCTGTGAATCATGTGTTTGTATTATGCCCTTTCACAAAGTTGGCGTGGAGATAAATTATGCACTTAACTAGTGGTGAAAATCAATGGGATAAAGACTCTTTAGAGAGTTGTTTTGACAATTGGTGTCGAAATAATTCGTCGTAAAGCTTTGCGATGCTTCATTATGTGGGGCCTATGGTTAGCCAAAAATAAAGCTTTATTTCAAGGAAAAGAAACAACCCCAAGTTTAGCGGCTTATCATATTAAAAGTGCTTATGGAGGAAACTAGAAACCATAGGTACTAAAAACTGCCATAACACTATTAAAACCTGTCTCTCTCTCTCTCTCTCTCTCACACACACACACACACACACACACACACACACACATATAGCCCAGGGTTACTTTGACGGTGCATGCCAAGGTACCTCAAGGTACACCAGGTATGTGAGGCTCAAGTTGTCTTTTGTTTTTAAATAATTTGCTTTATATTTCTTTAAAATTTGGAACAAGGCAAGGTATTAATAACAGAGTAGAGATGTTTTCCATGTGGCTTTTGATAAAAACAACAACTGAAAGGAATACTGGGAAGCTTCAAGTCTCCGGTGACTTCAAAACTCTTGATTGATTGAGCCAATGGTCATAATAGAATTAGTAATCTAGTTTTGAATCCAACAATGATATATATTTTAGAGGTAATTTTTTTTTTGAATCAATTTATTTTAGTCATATTTATAGGTGGTTCAACATAAAGGGGGTTTGACTCTCAAAAGATGCTTTGTCCTTGCAGGAATGGATCATCAGTGAACAAGAGTTCACAAATGGAGCTCTTGTCTTAGACACAAATTATTCTCTTTTCTATTTTTTTTTGCAAAGACTTTTTAGTACTGATTAAGTTTGTTTAGGACATAGTTCATATGACACTTTAGGGTTATGATGTCTTTAATTTTGAGTTCATGAAACCTTTAGATAAAATCTTTGGGAAGATTGTAATAAGATTATCCTGGACATGTGTCAGATAAGATAGGCTATGACAATGCATATTTTGATTTCCTCTAAGAAATATCAAATATAAAGATTTTTTTCATAGAAGAAAAAACCAAAGTAAAGAAGTCAATCCTCTCCATCTCCTTATTAACCTTTAATTAATGAAAACGTATTTTGAAGTCAGTTCTTTATTGTAAAGGCTTTGAAATACTTATTTATTGAAGTATTTCTTTAGTCACTTGATGTCTTTTTTTACAATGAAAACCACATGGGATCCGCCCCTCTTCTTGATGGTATTTGGATGTAGACAAATTAAGGCTAGCCATATAATGAAAGCTAGTAACCCATTGGGACTTAGCAAGACTCAAACACTGATAGGACTAGAACCAAAGACCTCACAATGAAATCTACCTTGAAATGGTGCGTTCAAACACATTGAGCTAATACAATAAACTTAATCAATAATTGGTAGCTTTTTTGTTCCTTAGGAAAACCTTATGGGGAAACCTAAGGGATGCTTCCCACATCCATGGATGTCATCCTTAGTAAAATCATTGGCATATAGTAGTGTGCCTCACTCAAGGGGATTAAAATTGTGCACTTTCTAGCTTGCAACTAACCAAAATGCCCAACAACATTGGTGATAACCGATTGATCTAACGCCTTGCACTATGATGTATTTAATTTTGAGTTCTTGAAACCTTTAGATTTAATCTTTAGGAAGATTGTAATAAGGTTATCCCAGACACATGTTAGACATGATAGACTATGACAATGCATATTTTGATTTCCTCTAAGAAATATCAAATATAAAGATTTTTTTCATAGAAAAAAAACCAAAGCAAAGAAGACAATCCTCTCAATCTCCTTATTAAACTTTAATCAATGAAAAAGTATTTTGAAGTTAATTCTCTATTGCAAGGGCCTTGAAATACCTTATTTATTTAGTCACTTGATATATATTTTTACAATGAAAACCGCATGGGATCCCTCCCTCTTCTTGGGGATATTTAGATGTAGGCAACTTAACGCCAATATAGTAAAAGCTAGTAACTCATCAAGACTCAGGGAGACTCAAAACATCAATAGGACTAGGACCAAAGACCTCACAATGAAATCTACCTTGAAACAGTGTGTTCAAACCTATTGAGCCAACATACTAAACTTAATCAATTGGTAGCTTTTTTTTCCTCGTGAAAACCTTATGGGGAAACCCAAGGGATGCTTCCCATGTTCATGGATGGCATCCTTAGTAAACCCATCGACATATAGTAGTGTGCCTCACCCGTGGGGATTAAAATTGCGCAATTGTCAACTTGTAACTAACCAGAATTCCCAACAACATCGATGATAATTGATTGATCTAATGCCTTGCACTATTAATCACACGATGCATATCTCTTAGTTAACATAGTTGATAAGGAGATATATACATTAGATAAGGTCAACCCCTAACTAATAACCTCATTAGCTTTAAGATTTTCAGATAGAGCCAAACAAAATAAATGAACTTGGACTTGTTGCACTAAGAGACGCATTCTACAGCCCAGTATTAGGTTGATGTGTGATTCTGTGACTAAATTCAACATGGAGATGACATGTGTCACTCTTAAATAATCATAAAAAAAATAAGTAAATGAAAATTGTATATGTCAGCTCTAACCTTTTGCTAAATGAAACACACACACACATTCAAATTAAATTAAACTAACCTAATTAAACCAAGATAAAATAATATTAAAATGAGTTAAGGAGAAAGAGTTTGTACCTTCAAAAATTTGATCCTCCTAAAATAATTAAGATGGATCTATTCTAATTATATAATAAACTCCTATTGATCCATAATCACATAATCCCAATATTACAAACCTTTTGAATTTATATCCATTAAATTAATAACATAAATTAGATATTAAATGTTTAAAATTATTATCATGAGTGGGAACTCAACATAGACCACTTCTTACAAATTTGTAAGATGGATAAAGTGAGTCATGTAAACCACCCATGTATGAAGAGATAAACTTATTTAAATTTCTTGAATAAAAATGAAGGTGAAAGATAAAATTCCACTACCTTATCTCACGAATTTCAAATGTTAATTTAATTTTTTTAATTAAATCAATATTTTATGCAAATTCTATAAAATTTGACCCACGTATTTTTTAATTAAATCAATATTTTATGCAAATTCTATAAAATTTGACAAATGTATAAAATTATATAATCATTAATATGAAGAATAAATATTTTTTTACCATTTATCAAAATTCCATTTCCATAAATTTATCAAAATTCCATTTCCATAAATTGCATCTAACTTACTTAATAATCCAATTTTTTTTATAATAAAACACGTAACAAAAATCTATACCCAAACCGTTTGAAAATATACACCAAATCATAAACTTCTTCCACCCTCCACGAAACCTTCTCGTGATGCCTACAGGACCCCACCTACCATTCCTGTTCAGCTTTACGAAAGAAAGACTATGATTACTTTTGTGTCATTTATTCCCAACCCATGATTGGTTGGGAGTTTGCTCGATAATCCAAAACTGCAAAATTCTAACGGATTCGATCGTGAACCAGAGGAGGAGGCAGATGGCCATGGCTTATCGATTGTTGCCACTGCTTTGCACCGTGGCTCTTCTTCCACTTGCTTTTTCACTTCCCTTCATCGTTTTGCATGGTAATTCTTTTAGTCATCCGATTCCATCAATCTCTGCTGGAAGTGCACTCCATCGCATTTTTATGGCAAATCTCTATTTATTATGCAATCATTGTGTTTTTTTATTAATGCAAATACAATGCTTCATTTCGAGCTTTAACTACTTAGGATTTAGTTATGCAACCACACGGCTGTAATAACCGCAATTGCTGCTTTTAATTGGGGTATGGGGATTGGAGGAGACTTCAAGTATTGTTTCGTTCAGTTTAGTTTGAACTTTGAGTTACAGCTGCCCGATGGGTAGAAATCAACGTTTTATTGGGTGTTTTTTTTCCCACCAGTCTCAGCTTTATGTTGAATATTGAAAGCCAATTGAGGGTTCTTCTTGTGGTCCATATTAGGAAGCCAAGTATTTTTGTTCTGGATTTGGAACTATGCAGTGTAGAAAAAACTCCTAGGAATTCCCCAATTATAGTTGAAGATAATATTCAACGTCCTCCCATTGCGCAAATGGGGTTGTGGTTCAGTGTTGCTTGTAATGGTGTTGTCAGGCCATTTGCCAAGGTTCAATTCTTCTTGAGGCACGAATAAGAGGTTAGAGGCAGGTGCAAGTCCTGGGTAATTTGATAGAAGAGAATCCCCTGTTGCATCAGCTTAGCTGAACGAGACTGCTTGTGATGAATGGTCTACCCTTCAAAAGTTGTCTCGCCTGTGAAAACATTAGTTACGAGAAATGGGAAACTCAAATGATACAGGAAATGGAGTCCAGATGGTTTTGCCAGAAATAGGAAACAGGTAATGGGAAAGATACAGGAAACAGAGTCTAGAAGGTTTTGCATATGAGAAACGTATACACTGCATACCTATACACTATGCATATACGGTGTAGGATAAGAGGCACTCAAACTGCCCCTCTTCCCGTGGCCTTTTGTTGTAGAAATTTGCCTTGATTTCGGCCGTGAAAATCTGAACCCTCGAAATATGCCATCTCAGCAACTGTACAGTGTAAATTGCAATCCCGAAATCTGCCATCTCAGAAACTGTAAACTGTAATCCCGAAATATGCCATCTCGGCAACTGTAAACTGCAATCTAAAGGTATTATGCAGTCCCTGAACTGACACAGATTGATAAATTGTGATTGGAGCAACGGATCATGGCAATTGCTGCAATTTCTGGTTCGCTGGATTTCGGGGAGGTTGCCAGAAATGGACCGATTTGAGTGCCAGGTATACTGTTCCTCTAAGTTACCAGTATATGGATACGGATCCGCCAGAGTTTTGAAAATCTAGGCTCTGGATACAGCAGGGAAATGTCAAGTACAGAAAAATATTTTTATAATAAATAAAAAAATGGGGTCAAGAATCAAAACCATTCAAGAATCACAAAGTAGAACTATAGGTTATAATTAAAAAAGAGAGTTCTCATGCATAGCACTATTAGCTATGTCACAAGGTTCGAGGTTCGAAGTTCGGCCAACCTCAAAACAAAGTTTAGGTTC
>JZKD02S1687854.1:691923-703161 GCA_000966675.3 Picea glauca | reverse complement strand
ATGTATATAGTCGAACCTGAAGTCGAACCTCATCCAAACCTCATCCGAAAATTCGAACCCGAATCGAACCTAATCCTTGCCGAACCCGAACTCGAACCCGAACCATGTGACATAGACTATTAGTCATCCAGCGTTTTTGTAAGCCACATCCACATGTCCATATCAGCAGTGAATAAAGTGGTTTCCTTTAAGGCTATGGCAAGACTAAATAACAGTGTGGGTGAAGTGTGCAAGAACGTAGCGCATAAGGATATATTAGACATTGACAGCAGACCTTGACCATAATGATAGATCAAACCTGGAGAGCAAACCTTGATAGAGCAGACCTTGAGAGCAGGTCTTGACATAAGGATAGATCAGACATTGACAAAGAATGGTGTTTAGGGTTTTAGCATTTAGGAGTTTAGGGTTTTGGAAGTTTCAGGATCCATTTCAAAATTTCAGGCTCTTTTTCATTTTCCGTGGGATCCGTTTCTTTCTCCAGGGGATGCACTTCCATGATGGATCCTGGCTGATCTGTGGATCCTACACACAGGGGTGGCAGATCCGTTAACACAGCTGCTCCTTATATATACAATTACAAAAAATAGTAAATATACAGAGATACAAGACAATCATTCCAATTGCAGCAAGTTCTGGTTCACCGGATTTCGGGGAGGTCACCAAAAATGGGGCTATTTGAGTGCCAGGTATACTGCTCCATATATAAACAATTACAAAAATAAAAATAATTAATATACGAAGATGCAATACACAAAAATATACATTTTAAAGGGTATCAACAATATGAAAAAGATAAAAAATAATGATATCTAACATGTGCATTGCTTCCAATTTCTCAGACGTTTGGACATTTGGAGCAGGTTTGCTTGAATAGTGGTTTATATTGGTAATAATGTAGTTATCTTGCTTGTATGGCCGGTGGTATACATCTGTTGTTGACGGTCAACTGTGTTCCAGCTGAGTATTGGTCCCTTATTTCACTTATTATATCTAAATCCTGTTTGTTAGAATAGTGGTTTATAGCGGTAATAATGTAGTTATGTAGTTATAGCAGTAATACATCTGTTGTTGACGGTCAACTTTGTTCCAGCTTAGTATTGGTCCCCTTATTACACTTATTATATCCAAATCTTGTTTGTTAGAATCTTTTTTGTGCTGATGCCTACAATGGCTGGAGCCAAGCGCTAGCTCAAGCGAGTGTTTGTCATCTTCACAAGCTGTCTTAAATGAGGGGCTAAATCCCTCTGGTCAGTACACTGCTTGCCCGTCCTCAATATTTAATATTTTAACTTGACGTTCGAATCTGAAGAAGTTCCTTGGAACTTCTCTGTTGCTTGAGATGAATTGGTAAAAGAAACCTAATGGCTGTGTCTGAGAATGCTTTGGAGGCATCCATTGTAGTTGGTGGAGTATCTAATTTCATAGTGCTGTGTCCATTATCAGAGCTACTCGTTCTTGAACTGCCTTCAGCCATTTGTTCTGCTGTAAGATTGGAATCTCCCCACTGCTTACATGCAACAGAGGCGGATTTTTCTGCTGCCGGAACTACATTTTCTCTTTCGTCAATACCTTGTCTAGGGCAAACTTCAAATGCCAGAAATGGTCTCCAATTCCCTGGTTTCCAGAGATACCGTTAGACTGTTCCCTGAGAAACAATTTCCAGCCCAGAAACAGGAACAGTCATAGAAAACAATATTTTCATGGTGCCTGAAGTTTTCAGTCTAATTGTAATGGTGCCTGACAGCTCATTTGGACTTTCTTTTTCCTATTTCATGCATCTAGTTTTTTTAATTTGGCCAGTCAAGCTTAGGGCTTATATGCAACTCTGTATTTTTAGGTCCCATGTTCTGACTCTGGCTTGGGAGGTTTCCACTGACTGCTTATGAATTTTCAATCCTGAGTGTTTTTGCAACTGGGCTTACTAGTGGCATATGTTGTTTCTTTTTTGGTATGGAAGCATAAGATTTCTATTTATGATATAAAATAATACAAAAACCTCTCCTAGAGGAGAACTGTTTAGTGTCTATAGAGCTAGCTTTTTCCATTTAAGTTCAGGACTCAGACTGTGAGGCTGTTCTTGGCCTTTCCAAGTATGCAAAGAAGTATCCATATTAAAATGGACCTGAAGTAACATCAAACTAAAGCTGATAATAGCATGAGTTCTAAACATTGAGAGAAACAAAAAGATATAGCATAGCTGTAATATCTAACAACATGAACATTTTTGACATAATCATCAAATAGTTCCCTCAGGGAGGATCTCCTCAAGCTTGATTGGGGTTCTTCTTGCCTCCACCTTTCTGAGCATTAATGAAACATGCTCATTGAGCCGAAGCGAGGAAGAAGTTCGTCTTGAGTTTGTTGAGCTTTTTGATAATGTATTTCATCTTGTTTTCTAGCCTCTGGTGATATTACCCCAAATTCTTTGAGTTGAGGGCTTTCCTTTCCAGGCTAGCAGCAATATACTCTAATTATACCAGAATAACTCAAATAAAAGCTAGGGCCTTTGTGTCCCTACCATGAGTTTGACTAGGGTCCTTCACAAAGGCGCCGACATACTCTTGGAGAACTTCATCCATTATAAACTCCCTCGTTGCATTGACAATATTCTCCAGTCCTCCAGTTCCTTCTGGGTTTCCTCAGCATGCCTTTCTCTATGCCAAGAAACAAAACCAAAGAGCTCCGTATGGAATTTCGTGCGAGAAGAGCTATCTGAAGCTAGATTCTTACCTTCTTCCTTCATTGTTGATGTTCTCAGGATTTTCCTTTTCGCAACATAGCATTTTGCTAATCTGTCTTACAAGGTCATCTAGGTCTTCCTTTCTCCCTGCCAGGGCTATTCTCTGAATTGAATTCCTCCTTGAGCTTGCACTCATTTTGTTGCTCATCCTCTCATTGATCCTTCCCCTGTTTTGACAGTGACTTCTGTCTCTCCATTCAGATACAAGCAATCTCAATGCACATAAGTTTCGACAGTCGCAAAGGGTATCCTCTACAGGGTTAGAACTCTTCCAATAACAATTACCACTCGGATTTTTAAGATGAAAACTCAAACTCCAAATGATCGCCATTAAACACCTCTGGCTCTCCACCTGTCCTTCGTTCCATTTAATCATATATAGCAAGGGGTGGCCTGTACCTCAGGCTCTCCTTGCATGCATATGAATTCAATGAGGGGTAAGGTCTACTTATTGAGGTGATCTCCCAAATCAATTTCATGGAGACCCACGTGCTGGACGTGCATCTCCCTACCCATGATCTGTTCACATGATACCACGCCTTCACATTGAATACCTACCATCCCATCCGGGGAGTGGCATATGTTGTTTTGTTTCTTCTTCCCAATTGGAATAATGGATATATGTGATAGGAGTTTTATCTACACATGACTGATTTCCGTGGAAATATCTTATTTGTAATTCTTCCCCATCTGCAACACTAGAATTTTCTATGTTAGGCACATCTTGAATTGACTGGTATATTGGAGAAATCCTGGTCAGCGCTCTCTGCCAAATTATATTACCCTACATCCCCGCAAGTGTCTAAAAGTGCCCTAACAGGTGTTTCAGTTGAGACAAAAATATAAAAGTTGCTCTGAGTCAAAGTTACCCTCTAGTCTTTCAAGAAAAGCTCTTTAGTACAATCATTGACAAAATACTCAAACACATCTGCTAAAAAAGTTGTCTAACTTACCATAAGTTATCTAAGACTGGGAAGTGAGTCTATAGTTGATAAGTGAGGGCATTAAGCATATGATAAGTGTGGGCATTAATTCTGGTTGTTTAATGAATATTTGAACATATTCTACTTACTTCCGAGACTGGGTTTTGGAAATTATGTCAAAATACAAATATTGGCAAAAGATACTCTATGGTTTTCCTTTCCTCATACAATTGCTCTAAGCCCGAGGTTCAAATTGTGAGTACAGGAATTGGTGACAAGTGCAAAAACAAAGGTGTCAGCCACTTCACTGAGCTACTCAGCAATTGGTCTGGCTCTTCAGGATCATGCATGTAAGCTCTTCTGTTTACCTCTAATCTCTGTTATTGGGTGAAACTGGCTATGATTTTACCTGCCAGGCAGGACTGTTTTGTGAAATAGGTTTTGTTTTCCTAATAATCTTTACTTACTTTTTACTGCTATTATATTTTGCTATCTAGAGAAATTGGGGACGGTTATATGACTTCCTGGACTATGCCTCTAGAGAAGCAGGTGAGATCAGATTACTTAGGGCATGCATATCCAAGGCTCATAGATTTAAAATAAGTAAAATGATTACATGAATACTACCATGTGGCCAATTTTAAAAGATTTAGATTATTAATAAAAAATAAGCCATATTTATTCCAAAGTGGATGAATACTTAACTAGCTGTTGTGTGGTATGACAGGCTGAAATTGTCTGCGAGCAGGTGAGAAATTGATTACTCTTTGTTTATCTTAGTTCTTACTATCACTGATCGGTGTTAGAACTTCCAAACTGTAAATAGATTCTAAGTCCAGTTGCCTTTGTTGTCAGGTGAAAGCCATGCCAGACTTGAAGGATGGGTACAACATTGTTGGTCTATCCCAGGTGACGTTTGTTTTCAAATGATAGAGTTCGTACTATGACCGTTTTGATCATGTTGTCCTGTTAAGACCCTTTTTAATTATCTGTAAATATGTCAGCTGGACTTTCAAGTCCATCTGGAAATTAGCTGAGCACTATATACGAATACCTGATTCTTAGAGAATTTGTAACTTATGGTAAGCTTGTAAGTTGTTTGGCTATTTGTGGATGTAAGTTACCTTCCAATCTGGACCAACCATGGCCATTATGTCTGACTTACCTCCGTCCTACCCTAGGTCAAAGTAAGAGGTTATGATATGCAGGTCAATAAATGGCATCTTACCCACATTAGAATGTTTAGTAATACGTCCTCTTATCAAACAAAGCAGGAAAATGCTACATTTTAACAAGAAATGTTGATGTGCTTTTAGCTTGTGAAGCAAACATCCAGGAAATTAAGACCTTTTAAATTTAAACCTGTTTGGATATGTTGTGAAACAAATGGGTTCTGTTACCTCCCTGTCCTGCATGCAAAGATATTCGAGTCCCTGAATTAAATGAAACCCTAGGGGCACATAGGAAGGTTCCCCATTGTTACCACAAATCTTCCTCTCACTTTAGGTTGTTTCTTTGCCAGCACAAGTGCGAAAACCCTTGAAATTTTTTTACGATGTTCTTTAGAATTAAAGGGATTGTGGATTACCAAGACCAATGTCTGTCCAATAGGGTGATGGGGTCCAGATCAAAGAACAAGAGGGTTTGAATATGATGGAGAAGACATAATTAAGCCATTCATCGATGTGACATAACTAGTCCATACCAGATCTTCAGATTATGCAAGAATAAATGAGAACCCTTAAACAAGATGCACCATCACAACCATGAAATTACAACCCAGAAATAAGATGCAATCATGAACAAGACAAGGACAGCCATAATATGAAACCCTAGATGAAGTAGACAAAGTAGGACAGCCAACACTAGATCATTTCTCAAATCTGGTCTCACAACAAGATCAAGAGGACTGAATATGTCACACCTAACCTTTATAGCTAAAACAGCCCACCAAAATGAAGTGAAGCAGCCTAACCAGAAAATTACAGCAGAGAAATCTTTCAATAATTCAAGGTTACATCAAGGATTGATGTACCAGCCCTACCCAGTGTAATCTGGCTGGGAGAGTGGTTAACTATGCAAATTTCCTTTTTCTTTCTAAATCAACTAAGTAAACCAATCAGAGAAATAGTACAATAAACAACAGAAATACTATGTACCTGTAACCTTATGCCTTGCTGATGACCAACTCCTGGTCCAAACCAGTGCTTCAACAAAGACCACTCAACTGCCCAGCAATTACATAAATGGGTCGGACATCCAATTGATCAGCTATTGTGTGGTGGAGAAGCCTCTGGACTTACAACATCTCCATACCCCTCGGGGTTATGGTGTGCAGGAACACCCACTCTAGCTTTTGATACCATAATACCTCCAGCTGTAGGGATCCTCTGCAAGGACTATACTGTTCCATTTTAGTTCCTCATGTCTCCAACTGTGTGCAAAAACCACTTTAGCTCCTGACACCTTGTTATCACGCAAACTTGCCCGACTACAGTAGGCAAACCAACCCTTGTCACTGTTGGAAGGCCTCTCTGTTCGGACTGGTAGTATTCCAGTTTCAAGGGGGTGTCCTTAATAAATGTATGCTGCTATCAAACTAAGATTTCTGCACTTATTCCAAAGAGGATCAGCATACTAAAAACTCACTCTCAGGGTGTCTGAAAACAGTCAAGAACGAAGGTAAATTTAAATGATATTTTTTAAATGGTTGTTATCAGATTCCAGAGACGCTTATAACAACGAAAATAAATGATTAATGCATGAAAGAAAGTGCGCTTTAAGTGAAGGAAATTCAAAGTAAATGCACGAAAACCACACTACACCATGAAAACAATTAGATCAACACAACCAAGAGATTTAGAGAGCTAAACTGAAGCATAACTATATCAAATCACTTATTACCCAGGAGATTGTCTGCATCATAGTGAGAGATAGGTGACAGGCTTCCATTGAGTTCCTTGCTTGCAGTGGAGGTGGTGGTCAAGATCTCGTGGATGAAAGAATGAAAGGGTTTCCATTGTTACTACTGTCTCCAAGAGTAAACTGTCTAACCCCTCAGCTGCTCCTCAAATCTGCATATATAGATCTTCATACTCCCCCAACCAACTCGCCTTAACTGCCAGAGGAAGAAGAAAGAAAGTATAGTAAAGCAAAAAAGACTCTGCATGCATTGCCTAAGGTGTTCTTTTACTGTTTGGGTGACCTTTTATGATAAAGTTGCTGTTTAGCTTTTCTTGGTGATAATAAATCAACTCAGATTTGACTTTAGAAACATCTCACCCAATGCCTTGCTGTCCACTCATGATAATCACCTAAAATGATAATCACCAAAATAGAGATATCTCTCAACCAATTCCAACAAACCCCGTGGTTGTTATTCAACTTAGTTCAACCCCATCCATTAGCAGGTTACTCAATTAGGTTGACCTCACCCAAAAAAAGAACTGCTGTTTTTCGCTTTAAATCTCTATGGAAACAGCAAGGTACATGCATGCTAGCTTTCCATGGACAGTTTAAAGACAAGAATTCTGGAAACAATTAGGCTATAAGTGCCACAATTAGCTGAGCAGGCTATCCTTTATCTCTTCACTTTCATTTGGTTTGACTGTCCTGTAGGAGGCATACATGTGAGTGGCATGCATTCTGGGTAAATTATAGTTTTTCACTGGACTTTTCCTCTTAATCTTTCACTGCCTTTCACTCCTTATAATAAATTTATAAAACCTGCTATATGTTTCCACTCAGTGCTGCTCTCTTATGGATAATTGGTCTTTCAAAGGTGTTTCATGTAGCATGCTATCTATGAGAAACCTCTCCATTTGATAGTTTTTGGCAAAGCAATTTTCGGCGCTGTATCAACCCTCTATGCTGGAGTAATCGTGCTACAAATCTTCATTGTATCAAAAGAGAAGGCCTCAAGGGTTCCCTTTCCACAATTTGCTCAAAATATATCCTACAGGGCTGGCTTTACTATGTGTTAAAAAGACAAAGGAAATATTTCAAGTCATACTTAGCAGCTTGATCTAACTGTTGATCACCAATTTTATCAATAAAAAACTGCTTGGAAGTTGGCATGGCCTCTTCTAATGCTATCCTGCTATCCTGTAGGTGGAATACAGTCCTCCTGAGCTTGTTCCCGTGTGATATATTCATCATGTTTTTATACCCCTTCCTATCCTACGGGGCAATTGCTGAATTGTCCTTTATCTATCACTTTTTCCAAAGAATACAATGATTTTAGGGCTGCTGGTTTGCTGCATTCTGCCCTAGCAGATACATACTTCTTCCCTCACACAGAGAAGGTCATGTGCATGCCAATTTTTGGAACATAACCTCTTGCCTAAAGTACAGGCCACCAGCAGTGAGTTATTCCTATTCTCTTCTTCAAAAAATATGAACAGCAGACCTGTAAGTAAATTCCCTTGGTTTTGGCCCATTGCAACCTGTAAATATCATCATTGATCCCTCTTGAAAGTGACCCCTATATTGGCCCTTTGGTCCGTTGACATATCGTTGTTCAATAACAAATGTTTTTCAGAGTTATAGCACTGCTGCTATGTGAAGAGTGTGTGGTTGTAGCCTGTCTCAAACACTCGTGTCACTGCTTTTTATGGCTGAGACATGAACCCGGATCACCTGTGTGCCTCTTCACTGCAAACCAAAGCCAAATGACATGCAACTGACACTAGAGAAGTTGATCCAACCCCCTTTTTGCTTGACAGAGTTAGCATGTGGGAAATTTTGACTTGGGTTTCTTGCTTTCTTCCAACAACGACATCTTTATTCACCTTTTTTACCTTTTCTTTGCATGGAAAGATAGACACACAAAGTCAAACCAAACTTTTTAACTTTAATCAATACCATAAAGCTGCCACTTGTGTAGAAATTCTGAAGTCCTATGAGGCTTCCATCTAAGGTCTGTCCTTGACCTTAGTATGGCTCTAAGTTTCAATTGTGTGGCTGCTGTTTTAGGACAGCAAACAGTCACCAAACTTTCTGCTCAATATTTGATGGTTAAGTGCCTTTTTGAGGTGCCCTTGCAAGTGTTTTCTTTACTCAATGTTAGCACATGCAATATACATCAAAACACATAACACTACCTCTAGATATTTAACTTTAAAATGCTGATCTACACTTCTAAGCATGCATAAAATTGACACACAGATTTTTGGTCAACATGACCCTGGAAAAACCCCCCCATGGGGAAAACCAGTTTGGAGCAGATATATATAGAAGGCCTCAAAGCAAAATGTACAATACAGGAAACATATACAAGTGAACCTGGTACAATAGAAACCACTCTCGGATGCCATGGAGTTCCTTGAAGACCTCTCCACAGGCCTTGTGAAGTAAGGCGCCCCTTGCCTTGGTGAGCCTTTCTTCCTTTTGCTTGTTTTGTCTTTATCCTGATCCTTTGCTTTGTCTTTTCTCTTGCTTGCCTTTGAACTTGCCTTGTCTTTGTCTTTGCTTTTGAAGTAGCCTCCTCCTCACAAGAAAGCCTCCTCCAAGTAATGGTGCGCCCCTCTCCTCAAGTACGCCCCCTTCTCATGTAAAACTCAACAAGGGGATGAATCCTCCCTAGCCAAGTGCCCTCAACCTCTCATGAAGTGCGCCTCCTCTCTACTAGATAGAACCCACCGAGAATGAGCTCCCACCTTGCTTGATGCACCCTCCCTCCAAGAATGCGCCTCCTCCTCAAGCAAATGCGCCCACCTCCATAGAATGCGCCTTCCCTCCTAGACTCATGCGCCCTCACTCCTAATGGCTCCCACTATAGCACAAGAGTAAGCCACAACAATGGGAGTGAGCCTCCAAGCAATGGGTAGAGCCTCCTCTACTAGATGTGCGCCCCTCCTCTCAAGGTTGCACCCTCTCCTCTAGCAAATGCGCCCTCCACCACAAGTATGCGCCCTCCTCTAGAATGGTAGCCAAGCCTCCATGGAAGGCATCTCCAAGCTCTCTCAACTCAACAAAGGCTTCCTCCTCAAACCCTCATGCAAGTGCGCCCTCCTCTCCTCAAGAAATGCGCCCAAGCTCTCCCCCTCTTCTCACAAGTGAAGAATGAATCTCATAAATGCACTATACCCTCCTTTAGCCTCTTTTGGCCAAGCCCTAAAAAATCAATGGCCTAGATCCAATCTAGCCAAGTCTAATCAATGGGTGAGATCTAATCCAAAAATCTCACTAAGGAAACCCAATTAATTCACCCACTTTGTGAATTAATTGTCACTTTATGACTTAAGTGACATATTTCACTTTTGACTTAAATCTCCTAAGTCAAAGTGAAATTAGAATCATAAAGTAAAGTACAANCTTCCCATTTCCTGGGTTGATGCATTACATGCATCCTTAACATATCCTCTAATATTTGATTCACTCTTTCTGTCTGTCCGTCGGTTTGAGGGTGATAGGCAGTGCTAAACAACAACTTGGTCTCTAAACCAGCCATCAGTGATTTCCAAAAATTGAAAGTAAATTTTGTGTCTCTGTCAGACACTATCTCTTTTGGCATACCGTGCAGTCTAAATAACTCTTTCATGAATATCTGGGCGATATCTATCGCCTTGCAGGTTGATTTGACGGGGACAAAATGAGCAGACTTTCTCAGTTTATCCACCACTACCATAATGGTGTCATTCTATTTGGTTGAAGTTGGCAATCCAGTGATAAAATCCATGGAGATGGTTTCCCATTTCCATTATGGGATGGGTAAAGGGTGTAATAGTCCTGCTGGGTGTCGATGTTCTTCTTTAACCTGTTGGCATTCTATGCATTGGGCCAAATATTTGGCTATGTCCTTCTTCAATCCAGGACAATAAAATTGTTTTCGGGTGGCAGTGATCATTTTCTGGTATCCTGGGTCACCAGTGTATGGTCTTTTATGTATTTCATCCATAATGAACCTCTTCAAGTCGTCACAATTTGGAATGTACAGTCTATCTCTATAAGTGAGCAGACCTCCTTCGGTCATTTGGTAGCCTTCATATTTTACTCCAGAGGGTTCTTGCTGTAGGTACAAGGTCACAGACTGAACGAAGGGATCTGTTTCTTGTGCATTTATGACTCTATTCTTGACATCTATCTCGCAAGTACTCACCGCTGCCAGGTGAATTGTTTTCATGCTTCTGCTAAGGGCATCGGCCACCCTAGTTTCTTTCCCTTTAATGTGTTTGATTTCAAAATCAAATTCGCTAAGGAGGGCCATCCATCTAGCTTGTCTAGCATTGAGCTTTGGTTGATCAAACAAATACCACAATCCACAGTGATCTGTCATAAGTACAAATTTTTCTTCCCAAGAAGTAATGCCTCCACATTTCTAAGGCATGCACTATGGCAGCCAGTTCTAGATCATGAGTCACATAGTTGACTTCATGTTCGTTCAATTTTTGGGATTCATAGCAAATCACACTTCCTTTCTGCATAAGGACTCCTCCGAGCCCTTCCTTACAAGCATATGTGCACACAAGGAAGTCAGCTTCTGGGTCAGCGATTTTCAACATGGGTGCATGGGTTAGTAGATGTTTCAAGGTTTGAAATCTTTCTTCACATTTTTGTGTCCACAGGAATTTT
>JZKD02S1687854.1:660095-691913 GCA_000966675.3 Picea glauca | reverse complement strand
GAGAGTGTTGCAGCAACAAGTTGCTCCAAGACTCCCAAGAGCATATGAGTGAAATGGCAAGATGGCAAGAGCAAGAGAGTGAGATGAAATTTCAGTATAGTAACACTAGCTCAAAAAATGGTTAGTTGGGAGCGAGGAGAGGGATCTATTTATACTTGGAGAGGCAAACCTACCTCTCTTGGATCAATGCCAAGTGTCCACCACCAAGCATAAGAGTAGTCTCAAGGCTAGGGCACACCATCTAGGGTTTGAAAGCTAGATCTAGGGTGTAGAAAAATGTAGGAGGTGTTGGGATCAAGCAAAGAGGTGTGGGAGGCCTTGGGATTGATGCCAAGGAAGGTGAGAGGTCTCAAATAATTAAAAAAAAATCATTTGTGGAGTTTCTAGAAGAGGGGGGCGTAACTCCTCTTGGAGGGGGAAAAAAAAAGGGTGAAAATGAAGGAATGGAGGGGGATTAATGAGAAAAAAAGAGTGGGATCATCTTAGGAGATGATGTGTGGGTCAAAGAGAGTCATAACTTATGAGAGGGGGCCCCAAATAAGTCACAACAACCTCCACCAAGGAAAAACGTCAATCCCCCTAGGGGGCCATGATTTTTGAATGTAGAAGGTGGGTAAGGGGTTATAATAGGTTGGAAAAGGTTGGGAGGGTTAGGTAAAGTCTAATCTTGCTCTTTTCCACCTTCAAACTAACCCATTAACTCTTTTTTTACAAAAATTACAAAAATGACTTAGCAATTAAAATTGCTGTTTTGATTGACTTTGACTCCGGGTGGACAAATGCATAGCAAACTTTGTCCGACTGAGTTGAAACTTGGTCTATGGGTGTAGGGGGTGCCATTCCATTTCTTTTGAGCACAAGTACTCCTATAAAAAACCCAAAGACCCAATTTTTACAATATTTGCTCAAAAACATTTAATTAATTAAATAATTAAAATTCCAACCTTAGGAAAATTAATTAATTTTAATTAATTAAAAAAAACCTATCTAGATTCGACGAAATTCCGCGAAACTTTTACACTGTCTGGCATGGTCATTTACATCATTCCTAAACAATAGCTACCAAAGGATGAGACCATGAGAACGTCGTTCAGCACTTTGGAGGAATTATTGCATGTGTGAGGGAAAAACTCATGGGAAATCAACCAGGCTGAAAAGCCCAGTTGACAACCTGAGGATAAAAAACCTTCGGTGAAAAGAACTCTCCCAATGAAAACATCCCAAGGTACCTGACCTAACTATGATTCATGCAGACTTATTACATTATTAACCCACGCAGGGGTGCAGAAATTTCGTTTACAAAATTTTGTGCTGGAGGCATAAAATGCCCAAGTAGAACCAATACTGTCTTCGACATACTTGCATCTGATGATGCATACTTCATGGCACATGAGTTGACCCCCTAGCTGAATAGGCGGTCAACAATATCTATGGATGTCTTTGTTTAAATGTGCTGATCTAAATTTATACTAGTGAACAAAATTGAAAAAGTATTACTATTTTCTCTTTTTTTTTCCCTAAATCTAACATGGTATCAAAGCTTAGGGCGTGAAAATATCTCAAGAATTGCAGACTTGAGCTTGCGTAGACCCACTTCTTAGGGTTTGTTTTGCAGATCAACAGTAAATTCATTTCGTAATCTGATCCATAAATCAACATGGACTCATCTTCAGTCAAAGCAGAAGATAGGTTTGAAGAGGCCTCCAACTTCAATGCTTGGAAGTTTAGGGTACTCAACATACTAGAAGAGAGTGACTTGGATGAGTTGGTTACCGGGGTAATAGAAGAACCCACTTCAAATACTTGCAGGGCAACATATAAGAAGAGAGAGGACAAAGCTAAAAGAATCATCTTTGACTCAGTTAAGGACAACATGATGCCCCTCATTGGTCATCTAAGGACTGCCAAAGAATGCTTTGATGCCCTAACAAATCTTTATGAAAAGAAGGCTCCAACTCAGAAGAGAATATTGAAGAAACAACTACGTACATTAAAGATGGGAAAGGAGGAAACCATCGCTGTTTTCTTTTCCAAGATTGCTCAATCGAGAGATCAGCTTACAACAATTGGAGTTGCTGTGGATGATGATGATCTTGTACAAATTGCAGTTGTTGGACTCCCAGAGTCATGTGAATTTTTTCTTGCTTCGGTCAATGGAAGAGAAGCTCAACCTAACTTCGAAAGATTATGGCACAATTGCTTAGAAGAAGAGGGAAGACTCAAAAGTAGAAATGAGCACTCAAATGTAAGAGACCACGCCCTTTCAGTTAAAGCCAAGAGATGGAAGAAGTTTCCTCAGCGCAAAGGCAAAGGTAAGAAACCACAAGGTAAGCTATCTCAATTTCATTCTCATTTATCTAAAGTAAGATGTTTTAACTATAAAAGGCTAGGACATTATGCAAAAGATTGCAGGAACCCTCCCTCACCGCAGAGAAGAAAAGGTAGGTTCCATGCCTCAGTTGCAACTGAAGAAGAAGAGCCTCAAAAGGAACCTCAAAGAAGAAGAACCAGGGCTGCCACCAAAGAACAAGAACAACACCGAGAATATTATCTCATTTCATCCCTCTCTGGCACTATAACCAAGTTGGAGGATGTTTGGTTAATGGACAACGAGGCCTCCAAACACATGAGAGGCTTCAAACAAAATCTTGTAAACTATCAGGATAAGAAGTTCAATGTAAAAGTAGAACTGGGTGATGATGACACCGATGACATCAAAGGGTTTGGATCAACATCATTTCAGCTTCAAACAAGTAATGTATTTCATATTGATGAAATTCTTTATGTTCCTGGATTAAAGAAAAATCTCATCTCAGTTGCAGTGTTAGAAAGCAAAGGGTACTCAATAGCTTTCTCCAAAGGGAAGGCTCTCATGTGGCCCTCAAATGGGGATTTGAGCTCTGCCATGACTATTGGAACTCGAGAGAGTGGACTTTACAAAATCACCGGTCAAGTTGTTCAAGCATTAGCTCACGAGATGATAAACCCCTGCGAGCTCTGGCACAGAAGGCTTGGACATCTCAACTACAACGCACTCCCAGGTTTGCAAAAGATGGTAACAGGTATGCCAGTGTTTTCATTTGAGCATGATAGTGTTTGTAGAGGCTGTGCTCTCGATAAGAATACAAAGAAAGCTTACCCTCACAACAATAGAAAAACTAAGGGCATTTTAGATCTTATTCATTCTGATCTTTGTGGACCTATGACTGCTCCATCTATGAATGGTTGTCTTTACTATATCATTTTTATTGATAATTGTTCTCGTAAAACTTAGATTTATTTTTTGAAGACTAAAGATGAATCTTTCAGCAGATTTTAAGATTTTAAGAATCTTGTTGAGAATCAAACAGGTAAACAGATGCGTGTTTTCAGAACGGACAATGGAAAAAAATTTGACTCCTACAAGTACGATGAACTCTGTCGGGCTTCAAGGATTAAGAGGGAGTTAACTGTGCCTTATAATCCCCAGTAGAATGGGGTTGCAGAAAGAAAGAACAGAACAATCTCTGAAGCAACCAGAGCCATGATATATGATCAGAATCTACCTTTATCTCTTTGGGCTGAAGCTGCAAGCAGTCTAGTCTACATTCTTATTCCAAAAGAAAAGAGGATTAAGCTAGAGCCCTCCGAAAAGAAAGAAACTTTTGTGGGATACAGTGAAACCTCAAAGGCATACAAAATTTATGTACCAGGTCAAAAGTTCATGGAGGTTAGCAGAGACGTGACTTTTCATGAAGAAACAACTTTTCGTCGTTCCAAAGAACTTCCATGTGATACAAAAGTGTTGGAAAACCTTCATGATGAACTTGGTTCATCTTTGGAAAAGTAGGAAAGTATCCTTCCTTTGGAGGAGGCACTTGAGGCATAGGTTATGGTATTATTGGAAGAAAACCTTAGCTTGGAGGTTGTCGAGAAGGCTTGTTACATGAGTACTTGGATAAGCTTTTTGAGCCAGGATTACAATATTCATTTGGGTTAAATATGACAGGTTGGATATGTTTTACAGGAAGATTTTGTTGGTAGTGTTATCCACTGAAGTTGCACTAGCTCGACTTGCAATTGAGCCGCCAAAGACTGAGCAATTAATTGCTCAAATTTCAGTGTTCAAAAGTTCAGCCGGTCATTTTGACCAACTTTTTCCGCATTTCCATTCCCTGTGGGGCATTGTAATAAATGAGATTAGCATGATGAAGTTGTAAAAGACTTGGCCACCCAAGACTTGATCATGAGTACGTACTCTAGAGTGTTTTTTTTTGACTTGTTAATTATCTCATGGGCGGGTTATAATTTCAAAGTTTTTTCACTCAAATTGCCTCCAAAGTTGGAGTATGTGCTGGTGGTTAGGCCTTGGCATGGAATTCCAATGTCTAGTGTCTAAATGTTTATATTACCATGCTAGGTCATCTATATTGAGTCATATGGAAATTGCGCTAAGTCCCCCTTGGGATTTTTTAATGTTTTTTGCCAATAAAAAATTTCTCGCAAAATCAAGATATTTTAATTGTAATTGATGAATAAGTTAAAAACGTAGTACTAGGAGGCATTGTATGCCTTGTGGGTACTCGTTTTCACATCCATAATACCCACTTTACATAAGTACCACCTTTTCGAGAGTAAATATTGCGTTTTACTCAAGAAAAAATGATTTTCTCTCGAAAAAGGTACATAAAAGTCAAATAAAAGACAAAAACCAGCAAATGCTATTTTTGTGGAAACATGTTTTTAGTTAACTGTCTCTCTCTCTCACTTCACTATGACTTAGTGGCATTTGAAGGTGAGTTAGAGTGAGTTAGAGTGAGTCAAGTGGGGAGTTCTCTCCACTTGATGGAGATCCCAAGAAGCAAGACGCACTTACCTAGCTAGATGGTGCATTTAGAGTGAGGGTGAAGATCTCAAGGGAGGTCGCCACCTTCCCTTGGCTATGTGGCGCCTCCTCTTCCACACTCACATTCACTTGTGGAGAGTTAACTCACCTTGTATGAGATGTGGCTTCAATCCATGCGTCCATTTGTCATTTTTGCTTTGGGATTGTCACCCGATTTGCTATTTAACCAAGCATTCTCCTCCATTGTAAGGTGTTGGAGTTGGGGAGTTTTGCTTGTGGTTGTACACTATTGTAATACTTTCATTTGGAATTAAAGACTTTGGAGGTCAAGAAGGTGTGTTATACATGTGTGTGGATGCTTAATGCCATTCGTGCTTAATCTATGAGGTAATACCTGCCTAAATTCTTGCTTTAAGTTTGTTGATTTGGCCTTTGAAAGGGTGTTATCATCTAGTGGGATAGGATTTTATCTAGCTTTTCTATTAAATCCTATTGTTCATTTATATTTAGAGATTTTGATTTGTATACATGTTTCGGTTGACTAATATACTTTCCAAGTCTCTTTTGTAGGTGACACCAATTTTTGTTAACAAATCTTATTGCCAAGTTTTTAAAGCTTACATGTTCTTATAGCTTGGAGTCGTGGTGGAACTTGCTTGTCTCTTCTATAACTTCAAGGATTTAAAAGCCGTAGTTCCTCCTAAATTCATCTAGAGACCCCATTGCCCAAGGGTTCCAAGGCTACATGATTATTGCTTTCTCTTTCTCACAAAAAATCTACATATTCTTTGGTTACCATTTTACTTGCATGCAAGATCAAAGTTTTGTTTCTTTCAGAGTTAAATCTAAATTAAACTTCTATTACATGCAAATAAAAGTTAGATCTAATTTTGTACCTTAAAGTTTCATTTTAAAAGTTAGATCTAGCATAGGAAAAGTTACTTTTAGCAAGCTTTCTTTCTTCAAATTTTAAAAGGCTAAAAGTAGTTATTTTTCTAAGGACTTTAAATCCATATTTGGCAAACTTACTGCCACTTTGTTTGCTGTCCTAAAACAGCAAACAAAACCACTAAGAAAGTGTGCCTAAATCTTGCTTTCTAACTTACTAGTTTATCATAGGCTTTCTTGAATAAATTTTGCTCATCTTCTAACATCTTTTTTGTAGGCTGTCCCAAAGTAATTTGGGGCATTTTCTTCCACATTAACTTGCTGTTTTTGCATGTTTAGTGAACAGCCAAGGGGAAACGCTGTTCGTTTTCAAGGAATCAGACCTTCCGAGACCACCCGAGTGCACCTAACCTTTCTTCTAAATCATTATTTTCTATCATATTGTAAGTTTGATGGTCCCCCACTAATAAAAGGGCCACAAACCTTCTTCAAAAATCATTGTAATCTCAAAGAAATAAGTGGGCTACTCAACGCCCACCTCAAGCCCCCTACCCTGGGAGGAGTTGTCTCTGTGTAATATCCCTAATTCCGTAGATCGGAATATATGCCTCAACTGCCTATTATTTGCTGTCGGAACTGATACAATTAGGGTTTCTGGATGCGCTTAGTAATTTAGTTTTAACATGCGTGGTGATTTTGCATGTGATTACAGTTGTTTAACAATATATAAGCAAGTACGCAAAAGGTAAAGACACAGAACAACTGCAACAATGTATTATGAAAATGATTGGGTACAATGCCGCATGCGGCTAAGTAAAATAAATCTCTCGGCTAGATCAGAGACAAAAGGATCTTAGCCGGAATACAATAAACAAACTGAACAATGATACTCGGAAATAGAAGAATGTTGTTTGATCAATGGATGGGCTGTAGGATTTGCTGCATGCTACGACAACTCATACAACAACTGCTGCAGGATTGGAAAGTTCGCCTTGGTGGCTAAACTCCTTGGATTTTCTTGGAATCTGTCTCAAACAGTGCGCCGTGACCTCATACACATTCTCAGTGTCTGTCTGACTGAAGATCGATCCTCTGTTGATCTGTACAGACCCTGGATGGATCCCCCTAGGGGGTTGCGCCCCAACTCCTGCCAATATCTGCGCCCTAGAGATTCCACAGTCAGAATCTGGCTATAATAGTCTCAAATTGAGTGCCCTAGGCTCCTCTGTAATGGGTCGGGAGGGTTTCCCCGACTTAGGTCCAATGAACTCTCTGGAACCCTATGAGTGTCTCCTCAAGAGTTGCGCCCTCACTGGACAACTGTTGTGCCCCTGATGATTTCTCCGTCGGAATTTGATGAGAAACCAGTCAATAGATGCACCCTTCCTTCTTCTCAATTGGGTCGGAAGGGAATCCCCAGATTCTCCCTGGATGGGACAAGTCAAATCTCTTAGTCTCCTCAGAAGTTGTGCCCTCACCCTGAATAAGTGCGCCCTTGCTACTGCAACATGTGTAATTGCTGCTAAAGATCTATGGAAGATCTGTATGATCACCCCGGTGACTAGGGTGTGTCTCTCAACACCGAAATCAACCTCTGGGTGTATTCCTCTTGGAATCGACAAAGTCACTGATTCGCCTGAACCTGTGAAGTTGCCTCAGAACTCACTCTCAAATCATAAATCTACATAATGAGTAATTAGGTTGCTTTTCCTTCTCATATACTCCTCCAAAACCCTAAGTTGTTGTTGACTTCTATTCTTAGCTCCCTCACTTATGCGCCCTTTTATTTTTAGCTCAAAATCACTTAAAGGAAATTTTACCCACTTTTCACTTAATGTCACTTTCAAATTATAACATTCTCTAGTAAAGTAACATCAAGTGACCCTGTTTTCCCCTGTATCTCTCTGGCTATAGTCTAACGGGGATGCTTAGACTACTAAGCCCTCCTCTTTGGAACTCATACTTGGAAAGGGACATTACAGTCCTCCCTTCCCGAGATTGCTTGTCCTCAAGCAATACCAATCTAGGGTGCTGCAAAACCTACTCACTCTCCCAAGTAGCATCCTCCACTAGAAGCCCTCTCGATCTGATCAAACACTCCATGATGACCCTGCTCCTCAATCTCCACTCTCGAAACTCTAGTACCTCCTTCGAAACCAACTCTAGCTGCCCCTCCTCATCCAAAGGTGGAAGCTCCTTTGAAGTGATGATGAATTGTCCCACGACTTTCTTGAGACAAGAAACGTGGAACACATTGTGAATCTGACTCCCATCTGGAAGCTCTAACTCGTAGGCAACTTCGCCCACCCTGTGTATGATCCTGTAAGGCCCATAGAACTCGGGCTTGATCTTTTCTACCCCACTCTTCTTCAGAGATGACTGCCTGTAAGGTTGTAGCCTCAGGAATACCAGATCCCCAACCTCGAAGCTATGCTCTATCTTATGTCTGTCTGGACTCACCTTCTGTCGATTCTGTGCCTTTTGTAGATTCTCTTTGAGTACTCTGAGAATCTCCTGACTCTCTACGATCCAGTCTTTGGCTTTGGGAGCCCGATTATCTCCGAAAACCAAGTCAATCAAAGTGGGAGCATCATACCCATATAATGCTCGGAAGGGGGTCATGCTAATGGACATGTGGACGGTGGTATTGTAACAATGTTCTCCTAGATGTAGCCACCTCACCCACGCTCTCTGATGTCCGCTCACATAGTTCCTCAAGTAACCCTCAACCCACTTGTTGACTATCCCTGTCCGTCCACCATTTTGAGGGTGGTAACTGGTACTGGGTGTCAACTCTGTCCCCACTAATTTGAATAACTCTCTCCAAAACGTGCCGATAAACCGTCTGTCCCTGTCACTGACGATGTTCTGTGGCAACCCATGAAGTCTAAAAACCTCTTTGAAGAATAGCTCGACCACCTGTACTGTGCTTTAATTTGTTGAAATGGCATAGAAGTGTGTAAACTTGGTCAACTGTCGACCACCACATAGATACAATCCTTACCCTGAACCTTGGGTAGGCCTGTAATGAAGTCCATGGAGATGCTTTCCCATTTCTGCTCTAGAATGGGAAGTGGCTGAAGTAACCCTGTTGGAAGAGTCTGCTCTGATTTGTTTTGCTGACAAGTCACACACTCACTGATATGCCTCATTACATCCTGTTTGAGACCCTTCTAAGAGAATCTCTCTTTGACTTGCTTGTAGGTTTTAAAAACCCCTGATAGCATGCTAGTGGGGAGTCATGTACTGCAACCAAAATCTTCTTCTTGAAACACGATCCTTGAACTAGGTAGACTCGGTCTTTGTAAAAGATGACGTCGTCAATGACTCTGTACTTATCGTCCTATACCTGCCCATCCAAAATCTCACAAGCGAACTTGTTCTTGGAATATTCTACTAACAAGTTGTTGATGAATGCAACTATGTGAGACATTCTCCAGCTTACAAACCTGTGAGGTGTGGATCATTGCAGCTATGTGAAGCCTTTCTCTCAGCTTACAAACCTGAGAGAAAGCCCCTAAGAAGGGTTCGTGGTTCCTGCCTGGGACAATGCTAGGAACGTATAGATGACCTCCTCCATGATGTGAGTGAGAAGAACTCCAGATGATTATCCAATAGGAAAAGCAATCTGATGAGTTGGACATGCCTGTGGCTGAGCACAAGGTGAACGTGTGAAATCCCAAAAGTGCTAGGCACATCATCATGTGAACATAAATGATGATGTGATGGCCTCCTCTGAGCAGCAGAGTTGACGAGAAAACTCCAGATGATTCTCCTGTGTGAGGTAGTGGGAATAGAGATCTGTAGAGTGGACGTGCCTGTGGATGAGCACAAGTGAACGTATGTAGATCTGGCTTTTCTGTGTAATGCAGTGAGTCAGAGCTATGACATCCCCATGGATGTGCCCCTAGTGGGTGTATCAAATCCTTTGCTATATGTTGTTCAAGAGTCAGACCTGCCTGTAACCCTAACTGTTATATAAAGGGTACGGGTCGGCCCCACCTTAATGTGATTAATAATAAATGTAAAAGATAATTAATATTGTTAATATTAATAATAATAATAATAATAATAATAATAATAAATTATAAAGTGACTTAGAGAGGTCGGCCCTGTTGAGCCAATAGACGCCTTTGTTAATTGGTCAAGTCTAATATAAGTAACGCATGATTCCCCATTGTGGAATCATATCTTCCTTGTGAGTTTGGAAATTTCAGCAAATACATCTACTTGGGAAAAGGTGCGCAGCTTTCTTGGGCGCTAGAGTTCTAGGGTTTGAAGCACCCTCTTGTGTGCTAGGGTTTATCTTGGTGGAGGTCTTTCTCTTGAAGAATATAACAAAGGATTTGGTTGGGTTTTCTTCCCTTGTTGAGAAGGGTTTCCCAGGATACTTCTTTTGTTCTTGTGCATGGTGTTTCTTTTTGTGATCTTGGTTGCTGCAACATTATTGTTTATGGTTAAGTGAAATGCTAAAATGGAATGAACTTCATGCTTAACCTAGCTTATGAAAAATCAACACAAGTGGGATTTCCAATCTGCTGAAATCTCCATCAGAGAACAAGCTGCTGATCTCTTAGACAGTGCATCTGCCACAATGTTCTTCTTACCCTTGACATACTCTATGTCAAAATCAAAGGCCTAGACCTTTGTCACCCACTTCTGCTGACGCTCACTGAGATCCTTCTGCTCAAGGAAATACTTCAAGTTGTTATGGTTTGTCTTTACCACAAATTTACTGCCCACCAAGTACTGTCTGAATTTGGTCAAGGCATGCATGATTGCAAGCATTTCCTTGTCATAGATTGAGTACAACCTCTCGGGCTGACTGAGCTTCCTGCTCTCAAACACAATGGGGTGTACCCCCTCCATCAACACTGCTCCAATCTCCTCTCCTGATGCATCACACTCCAGTACAAAGGACAGCGTGAAGTCCAACAATGCTAACATTGGGCATGTGCCCATGAGTTCCTTCATGTGATCAAATGCCTTCTGTGACTCTTTGGTCCAGATGAAGGCCCCTTGTTTGGTGAGATCGGTGAGTGGTGCGCCCAATTGTGAAAAACCTCTCACAAACCTCCTGTAATAGCTGCATAGCCCAAAGAAACTCCTCAACTCTGTCACGTTCTTAGGCGTTGGCCAATCCAAAATGGCCTTGATCCTCTCCTGGTGCACTTGTACCCCTTGTGCGCTGATAATGTGGCCCAAATATAGTAGCTCTGTCATGCCAAACTCACACTTTGACTCGGCATATTGCCATATAGTGACTGTGACCCCATGATGCTGAGTACCTCATCCAAGTGCCTCAGGTGCTCCTGCCATGTCTTGCTGTAGACCAAGATGTCGTCGAAGAATACAAATATTGATTTCCTCAAGTGATCCCTGAAAATATGGTTCATGCAAGACTGAAATGTAGCTGGGGCATTGGTTAGCCCAAATGACATAACCAGAAACTCAAAATGACCAAAGTGGCATCAAAATGCTGTCTTCTCTATGTCCTTCTCTCGAATGCGGATCTGATGATATCTAGAGCATAGATCAATCTTAGAGAAGAAAACTGCCCCATGTAGTTTGTCCATAAACTCATTAATGCGTGGGATAGGATACCGGTTTTTGATGGTTTTCTTGTTCAAATCCCGATAGTCTATGCACATCCTCATGGTACCATCCTTCTTCAGGACTAAGACAACTGAAGAAGCGAATGGGCTATTGCTGGGTCTGATGTGTCCCATTTCTAACAATTCCTTGATTGCTTTCTCTATCTCATCCTTGAACCTCCGAGGATGACGATATGGTGCTGTGATCATGGGTTTAGCACCCTCCTCCAACTCAATGGTGTGCTCAAACCCCCTATCAGGTGGTCTCCTTGGTGGAATTAGACCAAAAACCTGCTAATGCCGCCCCAACAAAGTCCTGATCTCTGTCTAATACTGTTGTTGACCATCTGAATCCCTCCATGTGCTGATCAAGCACTCTGTTGAATAAGATACCTCCACATGCTTGAAGATCCTCTCCATCCTCTTGGTCGAAATTGTCCCGGGTGCCCTTGTCGACATGCCCCTCAGCACAATCCTCTTTCCCTCACTGTCTCTGAATCCCATCTCAAGGGTTTGGTAGTTGGTCGTTATTTTGCCCAAGGTGATCAACCACTGGACTCCCAACACCACATCTGTGTCAAATAGGTCAACTACATAAAATGTGTCTCTCACGGTGTAGTTACCTAACTTTACCTCCAGGTCCGGGACTCTATCTATACACTCCACCGTGTGGCCATCTTCTGTTGCAACATCAAACCCCTCAAACTCCTTTGTCTGAAATGCTCGCTTCGATACCAATGAAGCATCAATGAAGTTGTGGGTGGCCCCACCATCTATCAGGGCAATTTCCTGTTGTTCCTAAATAGTCCCTTTGATCCAGAGGTTGTCATACCCGGGAATACTAGAAAGGGTCACTATGACTCCTCCCTTTGCTGCTGTCTGTCTATTAGCCTTCTCATGAGGTTGTGGTACTACCGTTGGTTGGACCCCTACCGGTGTCGGTGGTCTTCGTGGAGGCTACTCCTCCACATGTGATGGCTCCTCCTCTGAGCTAGTGGATCCACTGTCCTGTTCTTCCTGATCACTATCCACACTATCTGTCGCCACCTCAATATAATGTATCTCTCCCTTGCCCATGCACTTGTGGTCGGGGACCCAAGGGTCCTTGCAGGTGAAGTAAAGCTTCTTCCTCATAAGCTCTCGCCTCGTCTCATCATCCAACTTCTTGTTACCCTTCCACTCTCTCTGGAATGGCTTCCTATCTCCGTCCTTTTGTGGCACAAAGGGTTTGGACAAAGTTTTAGTTTTTGGCACTGAGTTTGCTAGATCTCTAGTGCGTAGCATGGCATCCTGTAATGTGTGAGGCTTGTAGGCCTTCACCCATCCTCTCAAGAGTTCTGTGAGCCCCTCTGTGAAAAGCATGACCAACTCGGGTTCTGAAATGTCTGTCACCGCCACGACTACCCTCTGGAACTCTGTGATGAATGCCTCTGACGTGCTAGTCTGCCTCAATTGAGCTAAGTCCCTGAAATGGATCTTTGGATCCCTCTTGTCAAACTTGTCCATGATCCTCTTTGTGAATTCCACGTAAGAAGTGATGTGATTGTGACCCAACGTCACCAGTCCACAATGCCACCACTCATGTGCCTCACCCTCCAAATGTAGGGTAGCGAAACTGATGGCCTTAGTCTCTGTCATCTGGTTGAGCTTGTAGTACGTGTCCAGCTTTTGTAGCCAAGCTCTGGCAGTGCATTTGGATGATCCGTGAAAATAAGTTATAGTGAGTTTACCAACTTTTCGGATGAAGTCTATGTTATGCCCCTGCTATTGTTGCTGCTGTCCTTCTCCTTTGAGTATCTCTGGGACAGTTCCCGAGCTTGAGTCCACAATACTCGACTTGGGTCATGTCCTGATGAAAATATGGTCGCAATGCTGCATATTCTATCATATACTCGGCAATATCCTTTGTCTGTGTGGGCTGCCTCTGTGCTATCGACTGTTGTGCTGTTGCTGGGGGTGCCCTTTGGAAACTGGGGAATAATGGCTTGGGAATCCTACTCGAAGAAGTATATGTGCAAGTAGGTGAATGGGGTTTGCTGCTTGCCCCTGAGTTCCCTTGCGCTACATGTGGGCCCTGTGTGCCCAATGTTTTCCTTGTGGCAAACCTATCGGCCATCTGTGCCAAGAACTGAGTCATAGCCTGCTGACTAACCACTAAGTTGCTGAGTACCTACATGAAGCTTGTCTCTGGGTCGATGGGGGCCTTGCCACTGCCCTTTGGTCTCTCATATCTATCTCCCATCATCCTCTCTGCATCATGCTTTGCCTCATGCTCTGCTCTTCTCTTTGCTTCCCTATTCGCCTCTTCCTCTTCCTCTGAATTGGGAGGAAAGTGGGGATAATCTGGTCTAGGTCTCCTTTCCCTGTGTCTGTTGTGTTATACCCCACTTTCAGGGATAACTAAGAGATTATGTCTCGAGGCCCGCAGGTCCTAGACATGGAGTACCGAGAGCCAGATCGACTTAAGCATGGCCTTGGAGGGCCCATCTTTTCTCCCTTTCAGCGCCTCTACTTTGCCAGGAGTAGCAACATCCATCACCATCGGCTTGGTCTTGTGTCAGAGATGGTTCTTGCTCCATGAGGTAATGAGTCCAGGTATCATGGTATGTGTCACTATGATCCTCAAAACTTTTGAATATGTGCAACTAATTCCTTTTATTTCTAACAAATGCTTGGATCTTATACTTGTCCACTTGACCATGTCTGGGGGGAATGACAGGATGCCCTAGGAAGCTTGTGCCCGTAGGTTTTGGTTTGCCACTAGGGGGATTTCTGAAAAGCCATTGTCCACTCCTTTCACTTTACCACTTTTTCATCCTGCTTCTCGCTCATCTACCCCATTTCATTTGTCCAGGCATTGGGTTGGCCAATCATTTGAGGGTTGCACCTTACCTTGTGGGAAGAAGGGGCTAAAGGCCCAGAAGGTAAAAGCAAGCTGGCAAAAGATAAAAGCCTAAAAAATAAAACCTCGAGATGCTTCACCCAAGGATCCCTGAGAAAGAAGTAAAAGGCTTCTTAGCAAGAAACAAGGGGGACCCATAAAAATAATAAAACAAGACTTAGTCAGAGGATAGGGGGTCTCATCACGAGAGAGCCTATTAGGTCCATGGGTACCTATTGGTCACCATGCCAGGGCAGTGTCCCCTGATTAGCTTCTTGAAGAAAAAGCAATAAGAAAAAAGAATAAAAGGCATTAATGGGCTCGAAAACAATTGCATCCAGGACAGGTGCAACTCGCCTTCTACAAAGGCACCCACAGGTAAAGCTTTGCATTCCCCTACTTTCACTGCGCCCATTGTCAAGACATCCCTTATCCACATCACCCACTTACATGGCCTGGATTTAGTCTTTTCCGGGAACTTTCCTTTTCTAGTGGACACTAGCCCAATAGGACGCCCTGCCACTTTCCCCAGACTTGTATTGCAGGCTTGTATAATGTCTTTGAGCTTTTAACTGGGGTAATAGGGGTTTTATGCACATGTTTAATATTATTGATGATGAGATGTGATTGACATTGCTATGATCCCTGTGACTTATGAGCCCATGGAGGGCGTAGCTGTCGATGTGCAGGATCATGCTCGACGGACAACTACCATGTTGGACAGGTACACATGGGGAGATGATCAGTTCGGACCTCCATGGGGTTGAAGAGCCCACCAGATGGATGCTGAGACCCCAGCAGGGGGCACAGACAGGACAAAGGGGTTTGCACTAGAGAGAAGAAGGACTTCTTGCAGAGGCACCCTGGCAGAGCTTCACCTAGGGGGATTGTGCCCTTTTCAGTGGAATGTTGGCCTTGGAAGGCCTAGGATGTCACCTAGGAGGTTCATGATGTCATCCTTTCTTCATGAGCGTTTTGGCAGATGGACATGGGAGTTTGGCACGTGTGGTAGCTTGGAGAAGCCCATGGCGGTCTAACGTTTTGCTTCAGGAGGCTGCATTTGCCCTCAAAGGGGCTAACATCATCTTAGAAACGGGATGACGCCCTTCTATTGCTTGATTAGGGGGCACAGACAGGACAAAGGGGTTTGCACCAGAGAGAAGAAGGACTTCTTGCAGAGGCACCTTGGTAGAGCTTGACCTAGGGGGATTGTGCCCTTTTCAGTGGAATGTTGTCTTTGGAAGGCCTAGGACGCCACCCAAGGGGTTCATGACGTCATCCTTTCTTCATGAGCGTTTTGGTAGATGGACAGGGCAGTTTGGCACGTGTGGTAGCTTGGAGAAGCCCAAGGAGGGCTAATGTTTTGCTTCAGGAGGCTGCATTTGCCCTCAAAGGGGCTAACGTCACCCTAGAAAGGGGATGACGTCCTTATATTGCTTGATTAGGGTTTTAATTTAAACATTTAATGTGAAACATTATGATTTTAGTATTTTGGCCTTGTCGGGCTTTTTATGACCTAAAAAGTAAAATTAGGTCATTGTACTGTATAAATTGAGGGTTTTCACCTTCATTTTTTCATCATCTTTCACTTACTCATTAGTGAGGTCTAAAATTTGCGCTATCTTTGGAGTATTTGGCTGAAATTGTGAGGCGCACTTGTTGAAGGATGTCTTTTCTTGGCATTTTTGGAATTTCTCTTGGTGGAAGGTATTACAACTAGGGTTTGCTATATGATTTCTTGGTTAAATGTAAGTGAATTTTTGCAAAACTTCTTAATTGAATGGTTTTAGTATTGTTTTTCTTGCATTTCTTGCTATAATTTGCTGAATCAAACCCTAGGTGACAAGCACACATGGAAGGTCCTTGTCTCATGTCCCTACCAAGGTTTTAAGCTATTTTATTTGCTGAAGTGAGATAGAGCCTTGCCTTAGCAACACTCTATTCTTTCTTCTAGCCCTTGTTGAAGAGGATTGAGCCTTCCCATAGCAACACTCAATCCATCTTCTTCCATGCTAGCCGTTTTCTTGTTTGTTGAGCTAAGAAGGAGAAAACGCATCAAGGCCTAGTTCCCCTACACCTTGGTGAGCCGATTTTCCCTAGGGTTTGCCTAGTAAAGCCTTGCCATAGCAACACATTACTTGCAAAACCTCTTGTCTTAGTTTTATGCAATCTTTTGAGCTAGCCATTTTGCCTTTGAGTTAAGGAAGGAGGATAGAGCACTGAGGCCTAGTTCCCCTACACCAAAGTGAGCCTCTCTCCCCTAGGGTTTCATCCTTGAGGCCTTTCCATAGCAACACCTCAAGGTTTAACCTTCTTGTCCTTAGCCTTACTATTATCATTTGATCCTTCAACTCTTGCGTCCACCTTTTGACTCCATATGCCCTAGAAACGCAGTGATCTAAGCCCTAGTGTGATCTCAAAACAACTTCTAATACTTTGAACAAACCCTAATTTTACTAACCCTAGCCTAAAACTAATCTTCTAACCCTATTTGTTGCCGTCATATTTTGCTATAAACACCTTTGTGCAGCTATCGTTTTACTTTCAAAGCAATTGAATGGTTGGTTAAGGCATTATCTAATGAAGTGTTAATTTGTTACATTGAATGCCAAGTTTCTTTAGCATTTGTTGAAGAAGTGATATTGTAACTATTGCTATCATATAAACATTGACTTCGTCAAGATTTATTGCTCAATTGCTTATTATCAGAAAGGTCATTGATTATATGAAGTACTAACTAGCAAGCAAGCTTGCATATGCATCGTTTTATTGTTGCTTTGTCTCGGGCAGGTGATCTTATTGGTTATTACTTCCGGTTATCTTTATTGGCCATAAGCCGGACTTTTTGATCAGGTGGTGACTTGCGAGGGGGAATTTATCTTTTAGCCTTCAATCCTTTGCCTTCTGAAAAAACCCAAGTTACCGGGGACGTCTCCCTTGGGCCTTACCTCCCTAAACAGAAAGAATTCTCCCATCGAGGTGACAGTGGGTGGGATTGGTTCAGTTACACCAATTTCACCTCTTTTCATCCATCTACTATCCAAACTACAAACTGTGCGATAACATTTTGGTGTCGTTGTCGGGGAACACTGAGTCAAACCTTCCTCAAGATGACACTTTTCGGTAAGCCTTGCCTCTAGAGTCTTTGCCTTACAAGCTTACCTGGCGACTCCACTTAGGGTGTTTTCCCTTATCCTTTGATAATTTCAGGCAAATTATTTGGTGACTCCAGTAACCTTATCCCAGGTGCCACCTTACTCTCAACTTCGTGATATTACCAAGTTATGGGATCATGACATCATGGGAACAACTGTATCCAACTATTGATTTCAAAAGCCTTCAAGGATACTCAACCCGTCTTGATACAAAATGGTCAAACAACCTTCCAAGATTCTGGGGCCTCCCAACTCCTCACTTTGTAAATTTTCTGGAGTATATAAGTGAGGTAGAATTGGGAGGGGAGGATGCTCAAATAAAACTGTTTATACTCTCTCTACCATCCTTCCTACAAGATTGGTTCAAGGGTTGTTGCGAAGATAGGTGTATATCATCTTTCATACACCTCATTAGTAGGTTTATTGACTTTACCAAATCACGTTGCCAAACGTATGAAGATGCCCTTCATAATCTCACAATAGCCTTGGAAGACGGAGGATTCACTACTGAGGTTGTAGCAGATCTCAAAAATGCATATCATATTTAACATCAAGAACCCTCTGATGTGAAAGAAGAGATTCATGAAGAACATTGTCAACCCCTTGAAGAGGAGCAAGATTTTCCCCATGATTCAATAGAATACAGTAAAGATATAACTAGAAAAGTGAATTATGAGGATGAAGCACTAGTAACCGCTCCTCAATTTGATGAAGCTCTCCAAGATCCAATCCCTCCTGCACAAGATGAAGAGAATGAGGTAAGTCATTTTCCTTTCCAGTTTTTTGATGATGCCTTATTCTATGATTCACAAAGTGAAGAAGAAATGGAACCCTTGGACAAGCTAGATCATCTATATCTCAAAACTGAAGATGTAGAGGAAGATCTTCCACTTAATGAAGTTATCCAAATACTTGAAGCTTCTGCATAGGAAGGATTAAGCAAGGTGAGTTGTTTCCCCTTCCAAATTTTTAATGATTCTTTATCTTATGATTTGGAGAGTAAAGAAGTATTGGATGTTTTAACCCCTTCATGTTATGATGAAGATGATGACTTTGTTGATAATTTTGATGAATTCATACATGTCGGGAAACGTAAATGGGATATGATTGGATATGGTGGCGATCCCATTTACGACATTGATTGTCATTCCCAAAAGTTGCCTTTTCATTTATCACATGAAGTTACGAATAATTTTGACATTTGGAAACAAGAACCTGACTTTATTCTGACACCCAAGGATGACTTGATGTTATGCTCTCCTAATAATTTTCGGTCATACCTTGAGGACTTTGTTGACTATCCATCTAAGCACTTAGATTTATCCTATGAAGAAAGTTATCAACCTTCGTTCTGCTTAGATATTGATGAAAGTAAGGAGGTTACTTCCGTGAAACAAGATGCTTGTGATAAGGTTTTCCACCTCCCATTGATTACTTTACCTTGCTATGTCACTGAAGGTATGGTTTGGAAATATGTCCCTTATCCCAAGTCTCCCGTAAGACAAAACCTCATTCTGGATTTTAGGGGAAAGTTGAGTACCTCAAGAAGAAGCTTATTGTCACAGTATTCCAGCTTCCCCTTAAGGAATTGTCAGTGATCTTTTCAGCTCTTGCTAATCCCTTCTCAAGCCTTAAGTTGTGAAGACGTCCAAGGTAGCCAGCATTCAAATTCCTTGAGTCAGTCTCTTGAACCTTTGACTTTTCACGATCCATTTCTGAGATGGATTGAGCACTCTCCTGAGAGTATGTCTTGGCATCACTTTTTCCCTCCCACCCGCCTCCATGAGCTAGATCTCACAGTTCCCATTGATATGATACATTTTCTAACTCATGTTATTATTGTGCTTAACTTATCACTATTTTGTCTTATGATGAAGCACAAAGGCAGGTATTGTGGGACGTTGCTGGATGGGTTTCACTGATCATTTGACCACATCTAACATCCACCTAGTAGGTAAGTACAGGTAAGTAGGTAGGCTTTTTTGCATTCATTGTACTATACCATCTGCATTGCATACTAGAGTAGTTTGCTTTTACATTCACACTTATGATTGCTTTATTTCAGTGTTATATATATATATCCTGGGGTGGTATCACCACCCCAGTCGGTTACTAATAGTTGCTATTGAGATCAAGCAGGTAAACATGTTATCCCAGAGATGCTGAGGTTCTCATGCGCTCTACGGTGAGCACATGTCCCCGAGTTGGAGCCAGATGTTATCCCCCACTTTCAGGGATAACTAGGAGATTATGTCTCGAGGCCCGCAGGTCCTAGACATGGAGTACCAAGAGCCAGATCGATTTAGGCATGGCCTTGGAGGGCCCATCGTTTCTCCCTTTCAGCGCCTCTACTTTGCCAGCAGCAGCAACATCCATCACCATCGACTTGGTCTTGTGTCAGAGATGGTTCTTGCTCCAAGAGGTAATGAGTCCAGGTATCATGGTATGTGTCACTTTGATCCTCAAAACCTTTGAATATGTGCATCTAATTCCTTTTATTTCTAACGAATGCTTGGATCTTATACTTGTCCACTTGACCATGTTTGGGGGCAATGACAGGTTGCCCTGGCAAGCCTGTGCCCGTAGGTTTTGGTTTGCCACTGGGGGGATTTTTGAAAAGCCATCATCCACTCCTTTCACATTACCACTTTTTCATCCTGCTTCCCACTCATCTACCCCATTTCATTTGTCCAGGCATTGGGTTGGCCAATCATTTGAGGGTTGCACCTTACCTTGTGGGAAGAAGGGGCTAAAGGCTCAGAAGGTAAAAGCAAGATGGCAAAAGATAAAATCCTAAAAAATAAAACCTCAAGATGCTTCGCCCAGGGATCCCTGAGAAAGCAGTAAAAGGCTTCTCAACAAGAAACAAGGGGACCCATAAAAATAATAAAACAAGACTTAGTTAGAGGATAGGGGGTCTCATCACGAGCCTGCCTATTAGGTCCATGGGTACCTAGCAGTATGACACTACTAGCAGTTGGTTACCACGCCAGGGTAGAGACTCTTGGTTGCATGGCCAAGAGAAAGGGGGTCTCATCACGAGCCGACCTTCTCATTTATGTGAAAGTACTTGTGGGTAACGCTGTCACCACTGGTCACCATGCCAGGGTAGTGTCCCATGATTAGCTTCTTGAAGAAAAAGCAATAAGAATAAAGAATAAAAGGCATGAATGGGCTCGAAAACAATTGCATCCAGGATAGGTGCAACTTGCCTTCTACAAAGGCACCCACAGGTAAAGCTTTGCATTCCCTTGCTTTCACTGTGCCCATTGTCAGAACATCCCTTATCCACATCACCCACTTACATGGCTTGGATTTAGTCTTTTCCGGGAACTTTCCTTTTCTAGTGGACACTAGCCCAATAGGACGCCCTGTCACTTTCCCCAGACTTGTATTGCAGGCTTGTATAATGTCTTTGAGCTTTTAACTGGGGTAATAGGGGTTTTATGCACATGTTTAATAATATTGATGATGAGATGTGATTGGCATTGCTATGATCCCTATGACTTATGAGCCCATGGAGGGTGTAGCTGTCGATGTGCAGGATCATGCTTGACGAACAGGTACCATGTTGGACAGGTACACATGGGGAGATGATCAGTTCGGACCTCCATGGGGCTGAAGAGCCCACCAGATGGATGTTGAGACCCCAATAGGGGGCACAAACATGACAAAGGGGTTTGCACTAGAGAGAAGAAGGACTTCTTGTAGAGGCACCCTGACAGAGCTTGACCTAGGGGGATTGTGCCCTTTTCAGTGGAATGTTGGCCTTGGAAGGCCTAGGATGTCAACCAGAAGGTTCATGACGTCATCCTTTCTTCATGAGCGTTTTGGCAGATGGACATGGCAGTTTGGCACGTGTGGCAGCGTGGAGAAGCCCAAGGAGGGCTAATGTTTTGCTTCAGGAGGCTGCATTTGCCCTCAAAGGGGCTAAAGAAAGGGGATGACGTCCTTCTATTGCTTGATTAGGGTTTTAATTTAAACATTTAATGTGAAACAGTATGATTTTATTATTTTGGCCTTGTCGACCTTTTTATGACCTAAAAAGTAAAATTAGGTCATTGTACTATATAAATTGAGGGTTTTCACCTTCATTTTTTCATCATCTTTCACTCATTCATTAGTGAGGTCTGAAATTTGCGCTATCTTTGGAGTATTTGGCTGAAATTGTGAGGCACACTTGTTGAAGGAAGTCTTTTCTTGGCATTTTTGGCATTTCTTTTGGTGGAAGGTATTACAACTAGGGTTTTCTATATGATTTCTTGGTTAAATGTAAGTGAATTTCTGCAAAAATTCTTAATTGAATGGTTGTAGTATTGCTTTTCTTGCATTTATGGCTATAATTTGTTGAATTAAAACCTAGGTGACAAGCACACATGGAAGGTCCTTGTCTCATGTCCCTACCAAGGTTTTAAGATATTTTATTTGCTGAAGTGAGATAGAGCCTTGCCTTAGCAACACTGTATTCTTTCTTCTAGCCCTTGTTGAAGAGGATTGAGCCTTGCCATAGCAACACTCAATCCATCTTCTTCCATGCTAGCCGTTTTTCTTGTTTGCTGAGCTAAGAAGGAGAAAATGCATCAAGGCCTAGTTCCCCTACACGTTGGTGAGCCGATTTTCCCTAGGGTTTGCCTAGTAAAGCCTTGCCATAGCAACACATTACTTGCAAAACCTATTGTCTTAGTTTTATGTAATCTTTTGAGCTAGCCGTTTTGCGTTTGAGTTAAGGAAGGAGGATAGAGCACTGAGGCCTAGTTCCCCTACACCAAAGTGAGCCTCTCCCCTAGGGTTTCATCCTTAAGGCCTTGCCATAGCAACACCTCAAGGTTTAACCTTCTTGTCCTTAGCCTTACTATTATCACTTGATCCTTCAGCTCTTGCGTCCTCCTTTTGACTCCATATGCCCTAGAAACGCACTGATCTAAGCCCTAGTGTGATCTCAAAACAACTTCTAATACTTTTAACAAACCCTAACTTTACTAACCTTGGGCTAAAACTAATCTTCTAACCCTATTTGCTGTCGTCATATTTTTCTATAAACACCTTTGTGCAGCTATCGTTTTACTTTCAAAGCAATTGAATAGTTGGTTAAGGCATTATCTAATGAAGTGTTAATTTGTTACATTGAATGCCAAGTTTCTTTAACATTTATTGAAGAAGTGATATTGTAACTATTGCTATCGTACAAGCATTGACTTCGTCAATATTTATTGCTCAATTGCTTATTATCAGAAAGGTCATTGATTATATGAAGTACTTACCAGCAAGCAAGCTTGCATATGCATCATTTTATTGTTGCTTTGTCTCGGGTAGGTGATCTTATTGGTTATTACTTTCGGTTATCTTTATTGGCCATAAGCTGGACTTTCTGATCAGGTGGTGACTTGCGAGGGGGAATTTATCTTTTAGCCTTCAATCCTTTGCCTTCTTAAAAAACCCAAGTTACCGAGGACGTCTCCCCTGGGCCTTACCTCCCTAAACAGAAAGAATTCTCCCATCGAGGTGACAATGGGTGGGATTGGTTCAGTTACGCCAGTTTGACCTCTTTTCATCCATCTACTATCCAAACTACAAACTATGGGATAACATGTTGTAAGTGACATACTCGTCACCTACGTGCTCATGGCCCTCTGAGTCCTCTGCTGAACTGATCGACTTTAGTCACAGGTTGGTAGGACGAAAGCTCTGATACCACTGTAATATCCCTAATTTCGCAGATTGGAATATATGGCTCAACTGCCTATTATTTGCTGTCGGAACTGATACACTTTGGGTTTCTGGATGCGTTTAGTAATTCAGTTTTAACATGTGTGGTGATTTTGCATGTGATTACAGTTGTTTAACAATATACAAGCAAGTACGCTAAAGATAAAGACATAAAACAACTGCAACAATGTATTATGAAAATGCTGCTAAGTAAAATAAATCTCTCGGCTAGATCAAAGACAAAAGTATCTTAGCCGGAATACAATCAGCAAATCGAAATAATGATACCCGAAAATAGAAGAATGCTGCTGGATCAATGGATGAGTTGTAGGATCTGCTGCATGCTACGACAACTCATACGACAACTGCTGCAAGACTGGAAAGTTCGCCTTGGTCGCTAAACTCCTCGGATCTACCTGGAATCTGTCTCAAATAGTGCGCCCTGACCTCATACACACTCTCGGTGTCTGTCTGACTAAAGATTGGCCCTCTGCTGATCCGTACAGACCCCAGATGGATCCCCCATAGGGGGTTGCGCCGCAACTGTTTCCAACAACTGAGCCCTAGAGATTCCACAATCAGAATCTGGCTGTAATAGTCTCAAACTGAGCGCCCTAGGCTCCTCTGTAATGGGTCTGAAGGGTTTCCCCGGCTCAGGTTCGGTGAACTCTTTGGAACCTTGTGAGTGTCTCCTTAAGAGGTGTTCCCTCACTGGACAATAGCTGCGCCCCTGATGATTTCTCTGTTGGAATTTGACGAGAAACTTGTCAATAGATGCGCCCTACCTTCCTCTCAACTGGGTCGGAAGGGAATCCCCAAATTCTCCTTGCCTGGGACAAGTTGAATCTCTAAGTCTCCTCAGAAGCTGCGCCCTCACCTTGAATAAGTGCGCCCTTGCTGCTGCAACCTGTGTAATTGCTGCTAAAGATCTATGGAAGATCTGTATGATCATCCCGGTGACTATGGTGCGTCTCTCAACATCGAAATCAACCTCTGGGTGTATTCCTCCTGGAATCCACAAAGTCACTGCTTCGCCTGAACCTGTGAAGTCGCCTTAGAGCTCACTCTCAAATCACAAATCAGCATAATGAGGAATTAAGTCGCTTTTCCTTCTCATACTCCTTCAAAACCCTAATTTGTTGTTGACTTCTATTCTTAGCTCCCTCACTTATGCACCTTCTATTTTTAGCTCAAAATCACTTAAAGGCGCTTTTACCCACTTTTCACTTAATGTCACTTTCAAATTATAACATACTCTAGTAAAGTAACATCAAGTGACCCTGTTTTCCCCTGTATCTCTCTAGCTATAGTCTAACAGGGATGTTTAGACTACTAAGCCCTCCTCTTTGGAACTCCTACTCAGAAACAAACATTAAACTCCGTGTCCCATTTTCGTGGTGTGTTTCATGCGTTTTTTCATTTCACTACTCTAAAAGATAAAAACAACAATAAAATCAATCATAAACACTACACAAATAATCCTAGATTAGATTTTTGGTTTATGCAAAGTAATTTTTAATTGTTAGATTGGTTTCCTTTTTTGCTGCAATCTTTAAATTTTAGTTTTGCATTTCAATTTTGGAAAATATACCCATCCCCTCAGCTCCTCTGCAAAGAGGATGGACAGTGTAGACAATAGTAATTAAAAAATATTTACTTTTATGAAATTTCTAGTTGGCAAATAAACCGATCCCCTTGGCTCCTCTGCCAAGACGTTGGTCAGTGTGGATTTAGTAATTAGCACAACTTTTCATTTTCTGCAATTTGTTTCATGCAATTTTATTTTATCATTTAAAATAAACCTTCCCCCCAGCTCCCCAGTGTATGCTCTGAACTCTTGCGAGCCTATCTCGATCCTAGGAACTCATCAGAATTGGGGCTGGTCAGTGCAGAGTAGTTTTAATAGGACAATCTCAATAGGTGCTATCTCAATGTTAGGGAAACCGAATGAAGGGAGTGTGTGAAGTCAGACGAGAACTTTGAGATCTAGGTTCTCCCCATGTTGGACCTCCGACACCTTCATTGAACTTGTTGGTGAAACCTGGAGAGGCCACACATTAGATTATTTGGTCTTCAAGCACTTTCAACTTTCAAGCATTTTGCAATAAAATAAATTCACATTAACCGAACTTTAAAATTCTCAAAGACAATACCCACAGGGTACATCACACCTTCAGTAGCAATTTTACATTATATCATTTGCATTGGTCACATCTTTCCACATTTCTAAGAAGCCATTTGCTTCAGAATTTTCATTTTGCAAAGCAACTTTTATGTTCATCTGAAGTATTTCATATGCTTATGGTTATTTCGCTTGCAGGCATCGGTATCCTTTAATTATCTCTTGTGCAAGTATATTTTATATTGAATATTTTTTCATGAGCCTCTTACTTCAGTGAATGCGAATGGTATATGCTACTAGAGTAGATCTTTTCTTGTTGTGATTGTCTTTACTGCAATAAACTCCTAGATTTACTTTTTTGCACTTATACTAGCTTTCAAGCCTTAGTATTTTTGTTAGGGACTACCCCCCTTTGCTTCGCTAGGAGTTAGCCTAGACGGAGGAGTCGAGGATCAGGTGACAACACCTTGACTCGAGACTTGCCCCCAAGGACACACCAAGTGGATTGAAGATTTCTTCCATGTCACCCAGGTGTGTATAAAGTCGACAACATGTAGCAAGGTGGAAGGTCCTATGGCAAAGAGAGCTAGGGAAGGCATTCTCTGTGGACAAATGAGAACAAGGGACAAATGAGGAAAGAAATCCTTGGATTGAAAAAGGGAAGGGTTGATTGGAACTCCCTATCGAAGTTGCCAAAATTCAGTGCAATGATTAGAGTGAGGTACCACACTGCCACAACAATGGCCCAACCACCACCAAAAGGAGGGATAGAGGGAGTGGAGTCACCTATCGATTGTCGAGGTTGATTGCAAACCTAGGGGAAAGAGAGGAAAGGGGGCATTTTAGCCATTAAGCTAATTAATTAAATCTGAATTAATGTTAACCTAGGGTTGTAGGTTGATATTAAGGGAACTTCCATTAGGTTTCTGATGGTATCAACAGCTAGAAAGACAATATATAACTAGAAAATAAATCTGGTTTTCCTCCTAGTTAACTATGTGTTCTAGCTATTGAAATGGAAAGGAAACCAAACTGAAGTAAAAGGGGAAAAGGGAAAAGATACTATCCGAGCTGAGAAGATATGAATCACTTGTGTGAAGAACCAAGAAGAGTCGAGCCTATGTAGTGCTTTAAAGTGTCGGATATTCCTGCAAAACAACCTAGAAATCATCTCCCATAACAAAGTAATATCTACACTACCAATTCAACCATACAAATAACCAAAATGATATTACTAGGTATGGAAGATCGGTTGTGCCCTTAGTTAAGAGGTGCTCTCCCTGTAGTTGCTTTGCCAGTAACCTCCCTTGAGGTGTGTTTGAGGATGACTCAAAGAAATAATGGGGACAAAGCAAAGAGACTCTAGATCCAAAGCATTTGATTCAACAAGAGATAGCAACCAAACACATGGAGAGAGTATATCTATGAGGGAACGCATCTAGCTGGTACAGGGTTGTAGGAGATAGTTGGTCCAAGTAGCCCAAGAGCTTGAGGAGGAGATTAGATGCCTTTGGGACACAAATTCGATAGAGTTTCAGCACTTTAGAGAGTTCAAGAGAAGTCCCATAACAAAGAAAAATCAAGGGTACATAAAGAATTCCATTAATTGTTTAATACTAGTCATTGAATCAACCAAATTAATTATTACCTTTCCTTGCACTGCCATCCTGTGATCTTCAAAGTATTTCTTGTTATAATACAAAATGTAACATAGTAAATTTGCACTATAGCATTTATCTTTGTAGATATTACATAAATCATATTCCGAATTAGAGCTTAGGATCAAAAGTTTACATCTAACATTACATTCATCCATGAAACTATATTTGAGATTTTTGGTTTTACATAGTTGTACAACATGCCCTAGAATGCAGTCTCTTGTATACGTACATCGACAAGTATGCCCCAACTTGTCACTGTTTCTATTTTGTACATTAACAACTTTGGGCTTGACCATAAAATCTTTGTATTTCGGTAATTATACATTGAAAGTTATCCATCCTAATGTAGGAGACTTAATGATATCTTGGTTTAACTTTCGAATAAAATTATTTTTATAGTATTCCTCAAGCTCACATAGTTTTAATCTTTGAGCTTGAGTGTCGAGAATTGGTCATTGTGTAGCTATCCTGCACCTACATGTCAAGCTCCTAGTTGTAGTTGTTTCTTGGGTAATACTACACAAGCATATGATGTTTTGTCATAGTTATATACTTTTGTGTTTTTGTATGTCATCTTACCTTGGTTGATAATTATATTAGATATATTTATTTTGGAGATATTTGAGGCATCTTCTCATTAATGTATCCTTATCTGTTAATTGTCTCAGTCCTATTGATTCTTATTGGCCACTCATTGTCATCGATAAAATTTCATTGTTGACTTAAATTTCTATTTCCAGATTGCAGTCATGATTTATTGTTATTGGTTTGTTTTCATTCTTTTACTTTTACGTACTTCAAAGCATGTTAGTATGGCTCAGCCACTAATATTTTTGTAATATTTGAAATGGATTTTGTGGAATCATTTAATTTTTAAACAACTTCTGTGTTTTATTCTAAATTTCCTTCTTCGCTAGGAATACTATAAAACTCTGTGCATATTTTTTTGCTTATTTTTGGCATTCATATTCAGGGCAATGTAATAGGTCGTGGAGTCATTGAGTTCTGTGATGGAGGACCTCCTGTAAGTTGTTTCCCAACAATCCTAATATGAATAATTCTTTAATTATGCTTTGATTCTAGTAACTGTGTTTTTGTTTAGTGCATTCATTGAATTGTTGTCAGTGCCACATTTGAATTGTTTCAATTATGTGTAGGCCAAATAACTAGGTGACGTTTATAATTTTTTTTCTCACTTTGAATGTGCTAAATGATGGTTGAAACTAAATATTATCTAGCACATATTCAACTACATATGTCAATAAAGTGTTTTGGATCAGGAGGGACCAACACAAAGAGATACCAAACAAATTTAGGGTACAAATTGTTCTGTTTATTTAGTATGTTGCTTATATTCAGATGGATTGAACGAGAGACAGTTGCTGCTCTATGTATTGGACCAATGCTTACATTTTGCACAAGGCACACAATTCAAGAAGCAAACTCTAGGATGTTTGCATATCAAACAAATTGTCACAGGCTTCAGGTCTAACAACATATATTTTGCCACTTTACTATGATGAAGGTCTTATGGAAGCCCCTAACAATTGGGATTGACCATTCTTGAAAATTTCATGACAGGTCCACAAATTAGATTCCTTTCAAATAGGGATTGGTTTTACTCCAAGAAGCTACACATGATAATTTTGTTTCACAATGGACTAATTATGCCTACATTAAACATTTCATCTGATTTGGTATGTCATAGATGTATGGCTTCTTGTTAAGTTTTATGGCACTAGAGTGTCATTTATACAGTCAACAATACTATCACCAACAAAACACCTATAACAATAGCAATGTAGGGAGAAACATCATAGTATGTTTATGTTACAAGACTGTAGATCAAGTATGTTACCTTTGAAAATTCTCGAAGAGCCTAGAATAACAAAAATTGTTTGATAACTATGATTGATCTAAAGTGCCACAAAATGTTCTACTCAAATAGTCAAGTAATTCTTGGGATATTGTTCAAAATTCCCTTATTAAATTTAGGGAACACATGAAACAAGGACATGAACTAGGTAAAAAAACACTAGCAAGGTGTTTCCAATTCTGATTCATTTTCCAAAGAAAGATTTTTCGAAATCCATATAATCTATTAAAGTAGATCTGTATTGCTTCTAAGATGGAACAATGCTTCATTTCATGGGATCCTAAGAAGGATACGAAATAACTATATGCATTTGACACTTAAGAAACAACCTTTGGTGAAAGCCATTGAAATTAATAGTTATGATTCCAAAGTCCAAAGCTAGGAAAGAATATATGAAAAATATTCTAGAAAAGTAACCTCTTGGATTGATATATAGGGATAACTCTTATAGATCCTTTGTGTTGAAGAGCAATATCAATCCAATATATTTCTTTAGAATACTAAACTTTAATTTTGTTACTTGAATGTGCGTAATTACAGAACCTTTCTTAATGATGTACACATAAAAAGATCAAATTTCTAAGCCATATTTTTACATGGATGATCTCAAAGAGACCTGTTGCCGTCCTTATACACACTTGCAAACGTGAGCTAAGTCCGGCTCACTTAGTGTGTCCTTGGAGGCACAATGCCTAGGTTCACAGCCCATGCCGTCACTTTGACCGTAACCTCTTCTGTCTAGGCTTATTCCTAGGGAAGCCAAAGTGGGTAGACCTTAGTTACTAGATGTGTTAAAGTTTAAGTTCTAGGAGTTAGTTTTAATTTCTTAAGGTTAGAGGGGATCTATCCTATGATGCTAAGGCAACAATGCAAGGTGCAAGGGTTAGCATGTAAAGCAAGCCTTTTCCCTAGGTCAACTAAGATTAGTGCCTAAAGATTGGGCAAGGGGTCAACTATGTTAAGGAGTGTTTCGTTACAAGTAGATTACAATATGTTTACAAGATTACAAAAGAGTAAATTGAACCCAAAAATATTAGATATAGTTATTCACAGAAAAATGCTAAGATACAAATGATACAAGAGCAAGCTAACCACGTTTTACTTTATGTGTGCAGGATATCAAAAGGATTAAAGCATCAACATTAACAAATCATCACATTTATGAGATCACCATCAACATATTATATCATCAACACATTTAAGGAGATTTTTTAAGCACAAGTATTATCAAGATTGATGAAGATGATCCACACTCTTAGTTATTCAACCCACAAAGTGTTTATTAGATTTGGTCCAAGGTTTAGTTATTAGGCTTTCTTAAGAGTTATCAAATTTTATTAAGCTTTCACCAAAGCCTCCTCCTCCTCCTATTGCCAAATAACTGCCGGATGCTCAATAAGTGTTGCCACCCTAGTTTCACAGGTCAACCCAAAACAAGAGTACTTCCCGAAGAGGACACATCCTGTGCGCCGTGAGACAGTCCCCTGCCTACACCCTCCGTTGTTTTCCTCAAGCCCTGTTTTAGATGGTGAAGATGGTGGTCTAAGATACCCTAAATAGTCTATTAAGTATATATATGGATTAGGTAGACTTTTAGGTGATTTTCAGAGTGTTTTGAAGATTTTGAGACACTTTTAAAGTGGTATTTAGTGATATAGCCGAAACTGTTATGAGCTTGAAAATGTGTTGCTTCAAGCTTATGCAATTAAGAGTGTGAACACATGTAAAGCAAATAAAGATGGCTGAAAAAGATTTAAGTTATCACATGCACATGTAAGCTCGCTATTAAAGAAAAATCACATTAGCAAGGACAACTTGCCTTCAAGATATGGAAATTTTTTTTAGTGTGTGTTTGCCTACTTAACCATTAAACAACATTCAAGCCTAAGCAAGTGGCTTCCAATAGATATATGCAATAGAGAAATAAACCATTCACTTATTTAAGCACTTAGAGATTTAAGCATTTGAGATATAAACATGTGCATGAAGAAAAAACTTGAAAATTAACTAAGCAAGTAAATGATCTAGTTAGGTTACTTATTATGTTGCCCAATAGGCTTAAGACAATGATTATGTGTTTGATCTAAAACAAAAACAATTGCAGTATTAGCCCATAGATCATTAATCATATCATCAACCACTTAATCTTACTTATTGGGGTATTGCTCTCCCAACTAGGTAGGCAATTAATTAGGTTTGCTTAGTTAGGTTAAGTTCTTTTAAGAGTTTAGAAATTAGGGCAAACAAGTAAAAAGAGAGAGAGAGACTAAGAAGTAAACTATCAAACCAAGCAAGCAACCAAGAGACAACCTCTACCCCACGTCCTAGGTTGAGAAGGTACCCTCCACCTTCTAAACCTCACGTCCTAGCTAAAAAGGAAGCAAAAAGCTATGAAATGAAACCCTAGGCTAGATTTAACTACCCCAATGGCTCACACATGGAAGAAGGCCGTACCACTTCTTCCCCTAAAAGTGTGAGCTACTAACAAGCAAGAAGAAGAGGCAAAACGTACCAAAATGATGAAAAATGAAGAGTAGGGTTGAGAGATAGCTACCAAACCCCTTGGAGGGCCTTTTAGTGTTGTGTGGATGTCTTTTGGGAAGCCAAGACTCCTCTCAACTAGATTTGAAACCTGCAAAACCAGCAAGCTATGCTTGCTAGAAGAGTTACACACAACGAAGAAAAATGAAAGAAAACCCTTGCTTTTTAGGGCAAGAACTTTCCGCAAGAAAAAGAGAGTATATATGTATAGAAATGACCTATCTAAATATGTTATGCTAGCTGAAAATGAATGTGAATGAACAAAAATATAGATGAAGAGTAAAGGGTTGGAGAAGTGGAGTGTATGAGTGCCTCAAGAGACCCTTCTCTTTGAAGGAGTTCCCAATGAAACCCTTGAAGTACAAACCTGCAAGACTTTTAAAGTGATGTGCATACAAGAGATAATATGTTGAACATGTAAATAAGACGACACTTCAATCCTATCTAACACATGAAGATATATAAATCCACAAGAACATGCATTGATAGATCTACTTAGATAACACTTTACCTAAGATCAAATGTTGCATTCACCCAAAGAAATCGATACAAGATTACCTCATAAGCAT
>JZKD02S1687854.1:633332-645257 GCA_000966675.3 Picea glauca | reverse complement strand
TCATTACTTGTTGTATCTCTTGCTTTAATCACAATTATATAGACATATATCCCAAACTGGTTTTCCCCGGGGGGGTTTTATTCAGGGTCATGTTGACCAAAAATACCCGTGTCAATTTTATGCATGTTTAGAAAGTGTAGATCAACATTTTAAAGTTCAAGATCTAGAGGTAGTGTTATGTGTTTTAAGTTCTATTGCATGTGCTAACATTGAGATAAGAAAACACTTGCAAGGGCACCTTAAAAGAGCACTTAACCTATAAAACATTGAGCAGAGGTGGGATGACTGTTTGCTGTCCTAAAACAACAAAAGAAGACAGTCAAACAGTTGAAACTTAGAGCCATACTAAGGTCAAGGACAGACCTTAGATGGCAGCCTCATAGGACCTCAGAATTTCTACACCAACCTATTAGGTCCATGGGCATGTAGCGGTTTGACACTACTAGCAGCGGGTCACCACGCCAGGGTAGTGGCTCTTGGTTGTATGGCCAAGAGAAAGGGGGTCTCATCACAAGCCAACCTTCTCATTTCCGTGAAAGTGCTTGTGGGTCACATTGCCACCACTAGTCACCATGCCAAGGCAGTGTCCCCTGATTAACTTCTTGAAAGAAAAAACAATAAATAAATAAGAATAAAAGGCATGAATGGGCTTGGAAACATTTGCATCCAGGATAGGTGCAGCTCGCCTTCTACAAAGGCACCCACAGGTAAGCCTTGCATTTCCTTGTTATCACTATACCCATTGTCAGGACATCCTGTATCCACATCATCCATCTAACATGACTTGGATTTGATCTCTTTCGGAAACATCTCATTTCCAGTGGACACTAGCCCAATAGGATGCCTTGTCTCTTCTCCCAAACTTGCCTTGCAGATTTGTATAATGTCTTTGAGCACTAGACTGGGTAGAAGGGGTTTTATGCACATGTTTAATAAAATTGATGATTGGATGTGATTGACATTGCTATGATCCCTGTGACTTGTGAGCCCATGGAGGGTGTATCTGTTGATGTGCAAGATCATACTCGATGAACATGTACCATATTGTACAGGTACACATGGGGAGATGATTAGTTTGGACCTCCATGGGGTTGAAGAGTCCACCAGATGGATGCTGAGACCCCAACAGGGGGCAGAGACAGGACAGAGGGGTTTGCACCGAAGAAGAGGAGGATGTTCCACAGAGGCACCCTGGCAGAGCTTTACCTAAGGGGGTTGTGCCTTCTCCACTGGAATGTTGGCCTTGGGAGGCCCATGATGTCACCAGGATGCCCATGACGTCATCCAACATTGTGGACGTTTTGGTAGGCAGTCATGGCAGTTATGACACGTGTGGTAGCTTGGAGAAGCCCAAGGAGGGCTAACGTTTTGCTCCAGGAGGCCAATGATGCCCTAAGAAGGGCTAACGTCACCCTAGAAAGGGCATGACGTCTTGTTTTTGGTTGATTAGATTTTAATTAATGACATTTTAGTGTAAAACAATATTATTATGTGTTTTGGCCTTGTCGACCTTTTGATGACCTAAATTTTAATTAAGGTCATTTGTACTGTATAAATAAAGAGCTAAAACTCTCATTTTGGATCATCATCTTTCATCTCACACATAGTGAGGTCTGAAATTTGCACCCTACTCTAGGGTTTTTGGCTGAAAATTGATGCGCACTTGTTGAAGGAGGCTTGCTTTGGCTATTTTTGGCATTTCTCTTGGTGGAAGGTTTACAACTAGGGTATGGCTACATGATTTCTTGGTTAAATGTAAGTGAAATTTCCGCAACACTTCTTTATTGAATGGTTATGGTATTGCTTACTTGCATTTTGTTACTATAATTTGTTGGATTTAAACCCTAGGTGACAAGCACATGTTGGTGTCCTTGTCTCATGTCCCTACTAAGATTAAGAGCCATTTGATTTGTTGAAGTTAGATAGAGCCTTGCCACAACAACACTCTACCTCTACTCTTCTAGCCTAGCCGTTTTTGTACTTGTTATTGAGCTAAGAAGGAGGAAAACGCATCAAGGCATAGGGTTTCTACACCTTGGTGAGTCGTTTTCCCCTAGGGTTTGATAGATGAAGCCTTGCCTTAGCAACACTTCATCTTCAAACTCTCTTTTCTTTAGCCCTATCGATTTGTACTCAAGCTAGCTGTTTTTTTTACCTTGCCAATAAACTAAAGAAGGAGGAGAAAGCATTAAGGCTTAGGGTTTCTACACCTTAGTGAGCCTTTCTCCCCTAGGGTTCCATTGTTGAGGCCTTGCCTTAGAAACACCTCAACATCTAACCCTCTTGTCTTTAGTTTTATCACTATCATCACGGCCCTCCAACTTTTGCAGTGATTTTTGACTCCATTTGCCCTAATGACGCACTGATCTAAGACTTCTAGTGTTGAGTGCCCTTGATCACATACAACTTCTAAACGTTCTTGAACAATCATTAACTACTTCTAACCCTAGCTTAGACTAACATCTACTAACCCTATTGCTGCTATCATCTACCTGAGTTATTTGTATACATTGTAGCATTGATTTATCTTTAGAGCAATTGAATGATTGGCTAAGGCGTTGTTTCTAGTGTTGATATTGTTACATTGATTGCCATTAGCATCTATTTTGAAGTGACATATTATAATCATTGCCATTGTACATCGTTGACTTGCTTCATTAATATTGTTTATCAATTGCTTTATATCAGAAGTCCATGATTATATGAAGTACTAACCAAGCAAGTGATCTTGCATATGCATTGTTTCTTTGTTGCTTTGTCTCGGGCACGTACACCTTTTGGTTATTACTCATCTTTATTGGTTGATTAGCTGGGACTTTCTGATCGGTGGTGACTTGTGAGGGGGAATTTATACTTAGCCTTTCAAGCCTTTGCCTTCTCAAAACCCCAGGTCACTGGGGATGTCTCCCCTGGGCCTTACCTCCCTAAACAGAAAGAGCTATCCCATTGAGGTGACTGTGGTGGGATAGTCTCAGTTACGCTAGTTTGCCTTCCCTTCATTCGTCTTTACCTTAACTACAAACTGTGCGATAACATGGTCTACCCCCCTTGGTTTCCCTAGTAGTGAGCCTAGATGAAAGAGGTCTAGATCGAGGTGACAGTGGGTTGGAGACTTCTCCATGTTTGTAGGTGTGTATAAGGATGACAACATCTTTGGCGCCGTTGCCGGGGATAAGTCTCTTATCCTTGGTTAATTGAAAAAATTTAATTAATTCTTTAAAAAACTAAGTAATAAACTTGTCCCTTAACTTTTCACAACTTAAGATTTGTTGTTAGACATTGCTTAATCTCCAAGTGGCGACTCCATTTGATAATTCTTTGAGGTATCCTACCAGGAGCAACCCGCAAGGGTTGGTTTATTCTTTGAGGTATCCTACCAGGAGCAACACATACCATGATACCTGAACTCATTACCTCATGGAGCAAGACCCACTACTACTGAAGGACCAGGCCGATGGGATGGATGTTGCTGCTGCTGACAAGATGGAGGCGTTGAAGAAGGATGGGCCCTCCAGGGCCAGGCTCAAATCAATATGGCTCTTGGTACTCCATGTCTAGGACCTATGGGCCTCGAGACATAATCTCCTTAGTTATCCCTAAGCTAGGGGATAACAGGCATCGACAAAATATCGCTGAGGGTCTGAAAACAAAAATATCGGCAACATCGGGAAAAATATTGAAAAATGTCGTAAGAATGAAAAACAATGTTGTAAGAATGAAAATATCGGAAAATATTGCTGACCCTGATTTTGAAGATAATATCCACCTTCTTGCATTGCGATTTGCAAGAAGAAATCGACATGGAACAACCTCTTGGCTATGTTCAAAATGACTCCATCCTCGTTTGCTGCCTTAAGAAATCTCTCTATGGCCTTAAGTAAGCTCCTCGGGCTTGCTATGCTGAAATGGATAACTTTCTTCTTAACACCGACTTTTCTTGATGTCATTCTGACCCTAATGTCTATACCAAGAAAGTAGGAAACCATCTCATAATACTTGTTCTTTATGTTGATGATCTTATTCTCACTGGTAGTGACCCCAAACTTCCAAACCTTATGAAATCCAACCTTAAGAAGAAATTTGAATGACAACCTTAGGTTATTTGCATTATTTCCTAGTCCTCCAAGTATTGCAAATCAAGGAAGGAATTTCCCTTTCCCAACTACGTATGCATGTGAGCTTCTTTGCTACTTTCACATGGAAGATTGTAAACCAGTCCATCTGCCTCCCAGTCCAGAGTCAAACTTGCCACCACCTATACTACACCTGAAGTAGATGCCACTTTGTATCGTCAATTAGTTGATATCCTCTTATACTTGACTCATAGCTGTCCGGATACTTCCTTTGCTATTGTTCTTATTTCTTGGTACATGCAAAGGCCCCATGAGAGCCATTGGAAAGCAAGAAAAAATGAGACTTCGGTATATTCGGGGTACAATTTAGTTTGGGATATGTTACAGTTAAGGGGGGACTCCTTTGTTGGTTGGTTTCATTGATTCTAATTGGGCTAATGACCCCGATGATCAAAAGTCTACTATACGTTATGTTTTTAGTCTTGGTTCCGGTCCTGTCACTTTGGCTTGTAAGAAACAACAAGCTTTTGCTCTTTCTTCAAGAAAATCAAAGTATCAAGCAACAGTTAATGGAAGTCAAGAAGCTTGGCTTCGATAGATCCTTTCAAAATTTGGATTCCAACAACGACATCCAACCACACTTTGGTGTGAAAATTAGAGTGCCATTAAGCTTGCCAAAGATCTAGTTCAACATCAACGCAACAAACACATTGAGTTACATATGCACTTTATGAAAAAGCTTATTCATGATCGCGTACTCGTAGTGCTCTTCTGCCCTATTGATGATCAAGTTGCAGACATTTTCACAAAGTCTCTTACAGAAGAGAACTTTTCCAAACTTCGATCTATGTTACGAGTTCAGGAAGTTGTCATTAAGGGGTGATAGGCTCTAATGCTTCCTTCCTTCTGCTATTGTGTCACCTTTGTAAATCCTTCAATCCTATCCCAAGTTGTTTTTAAGGGGGATGTTAAGACATTTAGACACCCATGAGTTGACATGGTAAAGTGTGTTTCCTTAGTATGCATTTAGTTATGTATTTCGATGGACACGATATGTTCTAGATATAAAGTGATTCGATGGTTCATATTTTCCTCGATACTAATGACTATATTGATCCATGGCTTAACACCCAATTGGTCCATGATCTCTATTCAAAGAGCACAAAGGCTCATTTGTTGAAGATCAATTGTGAGAAACTCATGTAAAATTATTTTCTTTTGCATTAATATATTGCCTCAAGTGGTCGTATTGGTTGGGGCTGTGGCCTGTTTCCCTCTTTGAGGGTTTTAACCATGTAATACACTAGTGTACTGATCTTTGATCTATTTGTGTGAGATGTTGCTTAAGATGTTCAAAGTTCAAATTGTGTGGAAATTCTCGGTGCGTTGGCTGGGGTCCTGGACTGTTTCTCTCTTTGAGGGTTTTAACCATGTAATACATTGGTGTATGATCTTTGATCTATTTGTGTGAGCAATTGCTTAAGCTGTTCAACTTGTGTGGAAATACCCAGTGCATTGGCTGGGGCCGTGGACTGTTTCCCTCTTTGAGGGTTTTAACGATGTAATACACTAGTGTACTGATCTTTGATCTATTTTTGTGAGCGGTTGCTTAAGGTGTTCAACTTGTGTGGAAATACCTTGTTTTGTCGAACAATCTTTAATATGAAGACACCATTAGGAAGTTCTCATTAGGAAGCCCTATTTAGCTTAGTGAAATATTTTGTTTCCTCAACTATCATGTATGTAGACCTCTGTGTATAAAGAGGCCACCTATTTTTATTGTATTTATCATCATTAGTGGAGGCAAAATCATTATATAGTATATACCATACATTTGTCTTTGTTGATCATGTGTCTATATGTGTGTCTAAAACTTGAATTGGAATAAGAGTTTCAATGCCAATTCTAGTATTTTTATGAAAGATATTGTGATTGTTCTTTCTCTCTTATTTACATGTTCAAACTTCACACATTGTTTCTTATTTAATTGTCTTGTTGTCATTTCCAACCTTGTAACTTCGGGATGATTCACTCTGAACATTTCACACTATTGTTGCATTTGGAAATTGACAATCGGGAGAGTTCGAGTTTGTTTGATGACAACAATTGGAAATTGGTAGGCATGATGCCAAATTGATCGACCACCACAAATTGGAGATGGGCAGGGAGTACCCTAGTTTTGTTGGTGACTATAATTGGATATTGGTAGGGAGGACTTGAGATTGAATTGGTAAGAGTGATTGTGCTGAGACAATGTGTGAAGACGTGAACTTGTGAGCTTAATGGCTCTTGGAATTAAGGAGGTGAATGATGTGAGAAGAGAAGACCTTCAATTGCCTTAGCCAAGACCAATGATTTAAAAATCAACCGAACCAGAATTGGAATTGGTCGGTTCCATTTGTTTGATCCTCAAGGATGGTGGACTGGCCCTTGAAATGGTTTGGTGATGGCTTTTGTACCGAATTGGCCTGACCCACTAGTTCAACTAGTAATTCACTATGCACCTTGCGGAGAATGAGGCCTCGATACCTGGAAATCAAATTTCTTGGTTCAATATGGAATTGATCTACCCTACCAGTTCAATTGGAAATTCGCTTTTCGCCTTGCTGGGAATAAAGCCTTGTTAACTGCAGTCTGCCAATAAAAATTCTTACCATGATGGGCGAGAGCCTTGAAGAAGCCTTTGTTGGTAGTAGTTAATTCAATTTTCCACTACCCCTCTCACTTGGATGAATTGAGTGAAGGATGCCAACAATATTTGCAGAAAGAGGAAATAAAGGAGAATATATTGATAAATGCTATTCGAAAGAGGAAATAAAGGAGAATATATTGGTAAATGCTATTGAAAAGAGGAAATAAAGGAGAAATATTGGTAAAAGGTTTATATGTTTTTAACAACTATATAAGGTTTGGGGGATTTTAAATCTAAGGGTTTTGGTTAGACCCCAAGTAAGATTAATGGCAATTATGCCTTAGTTTAGGGGAGATGAAGATGGCATTGATCCTATGGAATGGTTGAGGATTGAAAAGGAAGATGCTAGAATTATTTTTATTGGTTTTAGTTTTTATGATGAAGCTCAAGAGTGGTGGATGAGTCTTGATGAAGGCACTGGAATAAACTCGACATGGGAAGTATTTGAAAAATTCTTCTTAAATTGATGGATTAGGGGCACAAAAATGGAGTAGATGGATAAAATTCATGATGGATTGAATGGAACTAAACAAGAACTTTTTAATTTTCAGAGGGATAAAGAAGGGCAATGGATTCACCAAGATGCAATCCCTTAATCAAGCATGGATGAAAGAGGTTCAAAAATTAGAACAAGAAAAGATGAACTTGAACTTGTGTGCACGATGGGTCTTGGAATTAAGGAGGTGAATGATGTGCGAATAGAAGGCCTCCAATTACCTTAGCCAAGACCAGTGTTTTAAAAACCAATTGAATCAGAATTGGAACTGGCTAGTTTCACTGGTTTGACCCTAAAGGATAATGGATCAGTCCTTTAACCGGTTTAGTGACAGGTTCCATACCGAACTGGTTTGAGCTACTAGTTCAATCCGAAATTCACTTTGTGTCCTACTGGTAACAAGGCCTTGGTACTTGGCAATCAAATTTCTGAACACCATGGGTGAAAGTCCTGAAGAAGCCATAATTGGTAGTAGTTAATTCAATTTTCCATTATCTTTCTCACTTGGATGAATTGAATGAAGGATGCCAACAATATTTGCAGAAAGAGGAAATAAAGGAAAATATATTGATAAATGCTATTGGAAAGAGGAAATAGAGAATATATTGGTAAATGCTATTGGAAAGAGGAAATAAAGGAGAATATATTGGTAAAACATTTTTTAAGTTTTTGACAACTATATATTAGTAAAACGTTTTTTATTGTTGGCCCAGGTTGCAGGGTAGACCTTTGTTTGTAATATATTTTCATTTGTGTCTTTAATACTCCATGATTCCTTGGATATTGGATCTAGGTTTTCCATTTACCTATTACTGCTTTAGATTTTATAGGAGCAGGTTGCAGCTAGGCTTATATCCTATGGCTCAAATTCATTCTCCTAATGTTTTGTAGACAGCTTTTCCTTACTCAAATCTCCTAGATGGAAAGATCCAAAGTATATAAAGTAACTCGAAAAGCCTAAAAACCTATTAGTTTTCTGTGTAATCTGCAGTGTTGCTCTTTTTATTTGTTCAAATTGCACTTGTAATACCTGCAAAATCATGGTGGTCCTTCAAATCCCCTTAACATCCTTTAATTACTTACATGAGATAAAAATCCAAGGCACATAAACATTTCTCATAAGTCAATTTGGATATGTAAAGGCATACATGGTCTCTCTAGGATGAATTTAAATAGTGTTCTTCAGATAAAGAGTCAATTTCCATAATCACTCCTTACTCTTCTCTGTTGAAATCAAACGAGTAAGATTAATTTATTGCTATGTTCGTTCTATTATCAAGTGGGAAAGGTGTTGTTTACATTCTCTCTTAGGCAACTTGGGGTTTACCATTTATGCTATTCTTTTTTAAAGTACTATTCTGCTTGTTGCATCGTGGAGCCATGTAAACAAATTTGATGTTTGGACAGGTTTACAACATGATATCATTAGGGGGGCCACATGCTGGAACTGCTTCCGTACCTCTTTGTGGGGTAAGCTCTTGGTATTTTCTCTGAGTTTTGCTCATTTAGTGTTTGGGTCCTCTATACTATTGTGCAATACACTTCTCACATTTGTCTTGTGTTGCAGTTTTACATGTAATGGATGTACTTATGTCCATGATGTTACTCCACAATGTAATGTAAATAAGACAGCTCGTTCATATCATGTGTGTCAAGATGACTTAGTGACACATCACCAATGCATCAGAAGTTTTCTTGAAAATAGTGCATTACTGTCATATACTGATGAAAAATCATTTTTAGAAGTTTTCATGGAACCAGTGACTTGTAGCACATATTCATTGGTATCCTTCTTTATTGCCTTTCTGACATATGTATGTACATAATTTCAACTTGAAGTCTCTGGGATATGGAATCAAACATGAGAGTACTATCATGTTAGGTGCTCATTTGGTCAATTACAGAGTGAATAGATGGGATATAGAAAGATAATACTGCATAGAGTGAGATGCAATATGAAGCAAGAGCCATTTTCCCATCCTCAGTCAGATTTATACTAGTCTTTTAATAACTGGCCATAGAGTGTGGTAACTGGCTGGTTCAAAAACTGGTTCGACTGGTTCATAAACCAGTTCAAGCAGTTGACAGAGCAGTTCGACCGGTTTGACTGGTTCACACACCTGTGCCAAAAAAGAAAAAACAGTGCCCCACCCCTCCCAAATCCTAAGTGTTATTAATGAGGCCCCCCTCTATTTGCATATTTGGTGTCTAATGGTTTCGATTTACATTGATGTACATGAATAACTATATAGTTTATTAAATTTTCATATTTTATGTATTTTTTAGTAACTGGTTTAGAAACCAGTTTGGTATCGGTCTGATCCTCATCGTTTCTCATGCCGGTTGCAGTTTTTAATACTTTGATTTATACACAAGATTGTATACATGAAATACACATACAAGTAAAAGAGAGAGAATGATAATTGCTTGATTATTGAGTGATGTAATATATCAATATGTAGTAAGTGAGAAAGGAGCATGTACGTAATTGCTGAATAGTAAATACCTAATCTTTTACTGACTGCATTTATTATCTCATGATTACATCACTTTATTAAAAAGGACTCTACCTAATTCATTTATTGTGACTTTATTACATGGCAAAAGTATGCCTAATTTAAGTGTGACCATTATATCTAACACCTTCCTGTAATGGTTAGTTTTTATTCTCTGTCAATCTCCCCACCATGCCGATGAAATCCAAAGCTGTTTCTCTGGGGTCATCTGCCCAATCTGTTAGTACCCGCTCCGATGTGAGGGGAATTAGAATCCGTGCCATCCAGAATCGGGGAAGCAAGGGTAGCTGGATCAGCCATACTACAGAGAGTTGTTCATTCCAAAATGAAAACAAAATCTTTGGACTAAGAAAAATGTTTGCAACCCACTTCAAAATGAAATCTTCAATCGGCCAATGGAAGTGAACTGTATCTAGTGAGGTTGATGAAGAACAAGTCATGTCACCAACTTTTTGTATTGACTCACTAGTGCGATGAAAGCCAATGTTGGCTGAATAGTCAGCCTTTCCACTATTGATGTAGAACTTGGCTTGTTCATAGAACTCACCTCCTCCACATATTGGTGAGTCAGTCTATCAAACTTTTTCTTTTGCTTCTCTGAGGAAGCACCATTTCACACCTGGTTCATCTTCACCCTGCCTAAGGGTTTTTTTCTCTTCATGAAAATCAATAGATAAAGCATAATGAATCTGTTGCTCAGCTTTTCGTTTCTCAAGGTTCTCTCTTGTAACCATCAACTTCTCCACTGTCCACTTGTTGAAAAAAAAAACTTGTACTTCCACACCCACAACAAGCATCTTTTTTCTCTTTTTCTCAACAATAAAACAACTATTACGCCGAAGAAAAAATATAAGTGTGGGCTAGGCTTCATAAGCCAACTAATGAAAAGTGGAACTTTCTGCAAACAGGAGACATAGTAGACATCCCTAAATGACAACTTCTTATCTTTCATCTAAACCTGCACACTTTACTTTCCTTCAACTTTGTATTATTCTCTGCCACTCAAGACAACATAATCAAAGTTGGTTCTCTCCTCCTCTACCATATTAATACACTGATCTAAAATGCCATGATTCACTTGGATCAATATACCAATTCTTCTTGTTCCCAATAACAACTTTATTTCTAGCCACAAAACCATACAAGTCTTCTTCTTCTTTAGTTTTGGCTACATTGGCTTATTTCTTCTCAAATTGGTCTTTGAAATAAGGTCAATAGTAGTGCTTTTTGTCCCACAATCGTTTCCTACAAAACTTAACCTTATGCCCTATCTCGCCATAGTAAAAATATTTGATACCTTTTCTAGGTTTTGCATCTTTTGAATCAATTCTTTTCTTCCATATTTATGCCCATATTTATGTGTGCCTTTGCCCTGAAATTGTGCTTTAAGACCACTTTTGATTCTCCATTCACACTGCTGCAACCAAATTGCTTCTTCTACCCATTCTTCTAAGAAGGTTTATTGCTCAATTGCTCAAATCTCAGATATATTTCATTGGACGTAATGTTCAATGTTTCAACAAAATTGTCAAACAATGACAACGGGCTCTTCAACATTATTATTATCGTGTCAAATATATTTAATTTTTAATAAATGATCTTGAAGAGAGTCACATTTCTCCATCTTCATTGAAAACAATATCCTCTTTGGGAGGAATTCTCTACCTTTGTGTAATGTTTCATGCACGCTCCTTAGAAATCTCCAAATTTTGAAAGCGCCATCTCCATCTTGTACTTTGGGCAACATATCATTGGTCACAAAGAGCTTGATCAACATAACGAGCTCTCGATTTCTTGCACCATACTCAGGGTGAAACTCGTCATCTATTTCACTTCACACTTCCTTTCCCAACACAATTCTATCAAGGCATCTATACTAAAAATCAATATTATCCATTGTTTCCATGTGTTAAAATTTTTAGTGTTAAACCTTTGATTTATCGAAATCATAAGAAGATAGTAATCTACGAAATCTCTTCAACAAACCCTAACCCAATCATCAAACCAATAGATTTATAATAGCCCTTACTATAGACCAAGGCTGTTGGGAGCGCGGAGCGGGAGCGGGAAGCGGGAGCGGGAGCGGGAGCGGGAGCGGGAAGCGCATATTTTCAAAAATCGCCGGGAGCGAAGCGTTTTCGGGAGCGT
>JZKD02S1687854.1:619520-633322 GCA_000966675.3 Picea glauca | reverse complement strand
CAAAGTGAAATTAGAATCATAAAGTAAAGTACAAAGGTAATAGTCTTCCCCCTTTGTGCTTAGAGACTCATAAGCACATGGGGACCACTTTCCAAGGTACCCAAATCTCAACACACATGAGATGGTATGGGGATGTTTGGGCAAGGGGTGTAGTGATGACAGTGAAATGTAGGGCTTACTTGTGGGTGCCTATGAAGAGGGTGAGCTGCACGTTGTCATGGATGCAAATATTTCCTAGCCCATTCAATGCCTTTTTACTTTTTTATCTTATTGCTTTTTCTTTCAACTGGCGTGGTGACAATGTTACCCACAAGCATTTCACGGAGATGAGAATGCTGGCTCGTGATGAGACCCCCTTTCTCTTGGCTATGCTACCAAGAGCCACTACCCTGGCGTGGTGACCAGCTGAATGGTAGTGTCATACCGCTACATGCCCATGGACCTAATAGGCTGGCTTGTGATGAGACTCCTTATCCTCCAACTAGGTCTTGAGTTTATTTATTTTATGGGTCCCTCCTTTTTCTCTTCCTTTTTCTTATTGAGAAGCCTTTTATTGCTTTCTCGAGGATCCTTGGGCGAAGCATCTGCAGGTTTTGATCTTTTGACTTTTATCTTTTGCCAGTTACTTTTACCCTCTGGGCCTTTAGCCCCTTTTTCCCACAAGGAAAGGTACAACCCTTAACTCTGCAAACCCAATGCCCGAACCAATATAGGGCATAAATGAGAGGGAAGATGATGAAAAGTGATAAGTATGGTGGGAATGGATGATGACCTTTCATAAACTCACCAAGTGGCAACTCATTCCTAAGGGAACCAACTTGCTAGGGCATTCTGTCATCCCCCCTAGGTATGGACAAGTCAAAAGGCATAAAGTCCAAGCACACGTCATGAAGCAAAAGATAATTAAATGCACATATTCAAATGTTTTGAGAATCAGAGTGACGCATACCGTGATACCTGGACTGATTACCTCATGGAGCAAGACCCACCGTTGCTTCAGGACCGAGCCGATGGGATGGATGTTGTTGCTGCTAATAGGATGGAGGCGTTGAAGAAGAGGGATGGGCCCTCCAGGGCCAGGCTCAAGTCAATATGGCTCTCGGTACTCCATGTCTAGGACCTGTGGGCCTCGAGACATAATCTCCTTAGTTATCCCTAGGTTAGGGGATAACATCTGGCTCCAACTCGGGGACATGTGCTCACTGTAGAGCGCATGAGAACCTCAACATCTCTGGTATGACCTGTGATCTGCTAGATCTCAACAAAATCTATTAGTAATCATTTGGGGTGGTGATATCACCCCTGGCACATATATGGTACAATAAAATGAAAGTGAGCAAGCATATATACAAATGGAAATACAACTACTCTAGCATGAAATGCAAATGGTATATACAATGAATGCAAAATGCCTACCTACTTACCTGTTGGTTGAATGCTAGGTGTAGTCAAATAGCCAGTGAAACCATCCTAGCAATGTCTCATAATACCTGCCTCTGTGCTTCATCATAAACCAAAACAATGATAAGTCAAGCACAAAAATAACATGAGTTAGAGAATGTATTGTATCATCGAAAATCGTAAAGTCTAGCTCATGGAGGCGGGAGGGAGGGACAAAATCATGCCAATTCACACTTTCAGGAAAGTGCTCAATCCATTTCAGAAAGGGATCGTGAAAAATCAAAGGTTCAATAGATCGACTCAAAGAGTCTGAAGGTTGGTTACCTTGTATGTCTTCACAATCTGAGGTTTGGGAAGGGACCAACAAGGACCTAGAAGATGACTGACAAATTCTTAAGGGAAGGCTGAAAGATTGAGATGGCAGACTTCTTCTTGAGGTATTCAACCTACCCTTGAATTCTAGGGTTTGCCTCAGAGGAAACTTGAGACGATTGACATACTTCCCAACTACACCTTTAATGACATAGAAAGATAAAATAGTCGAAGGGGGCTGGAAAACATTATCACAAGGATCCTTCTCGGGGCAAAAGATGTCCTTAGTACTTACCTCTATCAAAAGCTGAACACAACCTTGGTTGGTAATTTCTTCATGGAATAAATCCAAGTGCTCAAAGGAATAATCATCAAAATCCTCAAGGTATGACCAAAAATCACTAGGAGAATATAACACCAGGTCATCCTTGGGTGTCTGAGAAAGGTTTGTAATCACACCATCTCCTTGTTGCCAATTGTCAAAATTAGTAACCTCATATGATAGTTGTAAAGGCAACTTTTGGTAATGACCCTCAACGTCGTAAATGAGATCTTCATTAAACCAATCACATCCCACTTATGCCTTCCAACATGTATGAACTCATCAATATTATCAACAATGTCACTACCTTTATCATAACATGAAGGATTTAATGCATCCAAGGGATCCTCTGGTATCTCTTCTCTTTCCAAATCATAAAACAAAGCATCATCAAAATCTTGGAAAGGGAGGTAACTTACCGTGTTCACTTCTTGTTGTGTAGGAGCATCATTGGCTTGGATTACTTCATCAAATGGAAGAGGGTCCAGTACTTCACTAAGACTCATCTCTTCATCTTCATCGGAAAATGAAGGAGCTAACACTTCGAAGGGTTCCTTTACTTCTTCACCTTCTTGGAGAGCATCATCGGATAGAGGAGCGGTTACCAATGCTTCATCCTCATAATTCACTTCTCTAGTTAAATCTCCACTGCATTCTATCGAATTATGGGAAAAATCTTGCTCCTCTTCAAGGGGCTGACAATTTTCTTCATAAATTTCTCCTTCTATATCAGAGGGTTCTTGGTATTGAGTAAGGTACACATCCCTGAGATCTCCCACAATCTCAATGGTGAATCCTTCATCCTCTAGGGCTACTGTGAGATTCTTAAGGGCATCTTCATATGTCAGGCATTGTGGTTTCACAAACTCAATAAACCTACTAATGAGGTCTACGAAAGATGAAATACCCCTATCTTCGCAACAACTCTTAAACCAATCTTGCAAAAAGGATGGTAGAGAAAGTATGAATAATTTTGCCAGAACATCCTCCCCTCCCAATTCTATCTCGCTTATATACTTCAAGAATTCTACAATGTGAGTAATTGGGATGCCTCCAAATCTTGGAGAGTTGCTTGACCATTTTGTATCAAAATAATTCGGGTATGCTTGAAAACTTTTGAAATCAATAGTCGGATACACTTGTTCCCAGGGTGCCATGATCTCATAACTTGGAAATATCACAGAATTGAGAGTAAGGTGGCACCTTGGAAAAGGTTAGTGGAGTCGCTAGATAATTTTCTTGAAACTATCAAAGGGATGAGAGGATCACCCTCAGTGGAGTCTCCAGGGAAGCTTTGTAAAGTAAAATGCTTTTGAGGAAAGGCTTACCGAAAAGTGTTGTCTTTGAGGAGAATTGACTCAGTGTTCCCGACAACGACGCTAAAATGTTATCACACAATTTGTACTTGTCCAAAAGGGAAAGGCAAGTGGATGGCAAATTGACGTAACAGGAGGTTGTCCTATCATTGTCACCTTAATAAGACACCTCTTTCTCTTTAGGGATGAAAGCCCAGGGGAGACGTCCCCGATGACTTGGGGGTTTGAGAAGGCAAAAGTTGAAGTATCAAGAAAAATTATCCCCTCTCACAAGTCACACCGATCAGAAAGTACCAAAGGTTTAACAAAATGAAGCAATGATATGCTTAAGTGTACCTTCCCAGAACAAGATAACAAGAGAACACTATTTTTGCAAGTACAATTGATGTTAGTGCTTCATAAAACCTTGGACTTGTCAATGAAAGCAATAAGTTGATATAATATGAAGCAAACAAAAATCTATAACAACAATGTATATATGATGATGGCTTCACAATCAATGCCTTAAATAAGCTTCAAAATGACCCAAAATGATAATCTAACAATAGCAATATGCTAGCACTTGTCAGAAGCTAATAAGGCAATGTAAAAATCAACTTTAGTAATTGCTTTTAGGAGCTTTTACTGCTGTAATAATTGGTTGTAGCTTAGTTTTGTAACAACAACAAGAATGTTAGTAGATTAGTCTAATCAAGGGTTAAGAAAGGTTAGTAAATAGCTTGAAGTATAAGATCTAAGGGTTGTGCTCATCAATCAATCAAGTATAAGGTCTAGATCAATGTCTTTAGGGCTAATGGAGTCACTTTTTGCAGCAACAATCTTGAAAGAAATAATTGATAATGTGTGAACTAAGGACAAGAGGGATGATGGTTGAGGTGTTGGTAACTCAAGGCCTCAATCAACAAACCCTAGAAGGAAAACGACTACTAGGAAGAGGGTAACCCTAGGCCCTAACGGTTTTCCTTCTTCTTTAGCTCAAGCTTGAGGTAAATAAAGGCTTGATGAAGCAAATGATGCTAGAGTGCTACAATGGTAGGGATCTAGCACATGCTTCAAAGGATATGTTTTCTAGCAAAATCTAGTAGGTGAAGAGCTATTGAGACAAGGACAATAACATGTGCTTAATCTCCTAGGGTTTTAAGCTAGCAATTTCATAATCTTAGTAAAATGCAAAGTAAAGATACTATAATCATTCAAAGGAAAGAAGAATTGCAGAAATTCACTTACATTCACCAAGAATAATCTAGCAAATTCCCTAGTTCAAGACTTTCCACGAGGAAAATGCCAAAACACAACAAGATAAGCCTCCTCCAAGAGTTGCGCACCACTTAATTTCAGCCAATAAGCCTTAAAGAGGCCGAATTTCAGACCTCACTTGTGGAGTGAAAGAATGATGAAAAAATACAAGGGCCAAATCCCTTATTTATACAATCAAAATGACCTTTAATTAAAAAATTAGGTCAAAAAGGCCGACATGGCCAGTTTACATGAAAAATCCAATTTTACACAAATTTGTCAAATAAAACCCTAATTTTAGCTTTTTAGGGTTACCTCATGCCCCTCCTAGGGTGACGTTAGCCTCGTTGCTGGAATGTTAGCCCTCCAAGTGAAACGTTGGGGCTCAAAACCCCTCCGGAACTGCCACACGTGCCAACCAAAGCTGTCCTCAAGCTGGATACCTCAACTGGGTGATGTCAAGGCTTTGAATGATGACGTCAAGGGCCTTCAAGGGCCAACATCATGGTGGGAGGGAAAGACCCCCTTGGGTCCAGTCCTGCCAAGCTGTCTTTGGTGGAACATCCTCCTCTCTCTCCGGTGCAAGCCTCTGGTATATGTTTGCCCCTGGCTGGGGTCTCAGCATCCATTTGGTGGGCTTTTAGCCCTATGGAGGTCTGAGCTAATCATCTCCCCATTTACTAGTCTGTCGGGCGTGGTCCTGTAGCAACAACAAGTACACCCTCCATGGGCTCATAAGTCACAGGGATCATAGCAATGTCAATCACATCTAATAATCAAGTTACCCAAACATGTGCATAAAACTCCCCTTTCCCAGACAAGTGCTCAAAGACGTTATGCTATTCTACAAGCCACGTTTGGAGAGAGTTTCAGGACATCCTATTGCGCTAGTTCTCCTTAGATGTGGGATGTTTCCAGGTGAAGACCAATCTAGGTCATGTAAGTGCATGAGATGGTATGGAGATGTTTGGGCAAGGGATGCAGTGATGACAGGGAATGTAGGGCTTACCTATGGGTGCCTCTGAAGAGGGTGAGCTGCACCTTATAATTGATGCAAATTTTTCCTAGCCCATTCAATGCCTTTTTGCTTTTTTATCTTATTGTTTTTCTTTCAAGAGAATAGCTGGGGGACACTGCCCTGGCGTGGTGACGAGTGGTGACAATGTTACCCACAAGCATTTCACGGAGATGAGAAGGCTGGCTCGTGATGAGACCCCCTTTCTCTTGGCTATGCTACCAAGAGCCACTACCCTAGCGTGGTGACCAGTTGAATGGTAGTGTCATACCGCTACATGCCCATGGATGTAATATCCTAGCTCGTGATGAGACCCCCTATCGTCCAACTAGGTCTTGAGTTTATTTATTTTATGGGTCCCTCCTTTTTCTTATTGAGAATCGTTTTATTGCTTTGTCGGGGATCCTTGGGCGAAGCATCTGCAGGTTTTGATCTTTTGGCTTTTATCTTTTGCCAGCTACCTTTACCCTCTGGGCCTTTAGCCCCTTCTTCCCACAAGGCAAGGTACAACCCTTAACTTGGCAAACCCAATGCCTAAACCAATGTAGGGGATAGATGAGAGGGAAGATGATGAAAAGTGATAAGTATGGTGGCAATGGACGATGACCTTTCATAAACCCACCAAGTGGCAACTCACTCCTAAGGGAACCAACTTGCTAGGGCATTCTGTCATCCCCTCAGGTATGGACAAGTCAAAAGGCATAAAGTCCAAGCACATGTCATGAAGAAAAAGAGAATTAAATGCACATATTCATTTTTTTTGAGAATCAAAGTGACACATACCATGATAACCGGACTCATTACGTCATGGAGCAAGACCCATTGTTGCTTCAGGACTAGGCCGATGGGATGGATGATGCTGCTGCTGCTGCTGACAGGATGGAGGCGCTGAAGAAGAAGGATGGGCCCTCCAGGGCTAGGCTCATGTCAATATGGCTCTCGGTACTCCATGTCTAGGACATGTGGGCCTCGAGACATAATCTCCTTAGTTATCCCTAGGTTTGGGGATAACAAAAACCAAGTAGACTGTGACTCTTGAACTAAGTAACCCTGTATTGATCATGTACCTGCCTCGTGTGTGAACCATCCTTCTGCTCAAAATAAGTGCTAAAACCCTGGGAAAATCAAAGTATGCCAACCAAAGTGCTACATGGTAGCTCTTAACCCTCAAGACTTTCAAGGGTGAAAATCTAGGGGTTAACAATAACGACTCAAGGTGACAGGATCCCCCTGTGGGATGTGGAGAACCATAAGAATCTGTGTCCATATAATCAACTGACACTCCATGAACTAAGGAATGTGTACCAAAAATACCCCTGTAACTGTGGGGAAGTATGTCAAAAAGGCCCTGTAATCTGATGAAGAACAACTTGTAAGCTGACCTGTAGTACCAAACCCTGTCCAATGGGCCATGGAGTCAAAGTATATAATCCTCCCAGTGAAAACTAAAGACCAAGGGGTCCCATCCAAATCTGCTACCTGCTACCACCCAATGATGTACACTCCTCCCTGTGGTAAATGTGTTGATGTCGACACAAGGGAGCAAGTCACTTCATCAGATGTCAATAATGTAAACACTTGTGAAGTGCAAAGGAACACCACCAATAATGTCAATGTTAGCTTTTTAGCTCGGGAGGTACTTCACATGTTTTGTCTTGAATGCGGATGTTACCTTATATTTACACTACCAGTCACTTAACTTTGTAATGAGTTTTTATAAAGTTGGTTTAAGTGGTTCTTTTATTAAAGTGACTTTTTTAATAAAGTGTACCTTCTATTTTTAAAGTGACTTTATTTCATAAAGCACTTATGTAATAAAGTGAAATCACTTTAATATTTCAAGTGATTCATTTTGGAGGGAATGGATCATGACCCTTGATCTTGAAAAGGCAAGATCTAATCTTGGCCTTTAGATTTAGGGTTGGGGAAGGTGAAAAGACACTTTGGAGGGAAAATGTCATTTTCAGATTTATAAAAGAATGCATTGGGTAGTGTGCAAGACACAATTGAGAGAAGATTGAGAGAAATTTTTTGAGTAAGCTTGAGAGAGGAAAGTGAGCAGCAAAGAGGGCACATTTTCCAAGGGAACTAGGGCACAAATCCCAAGGAAAGATTTCATGTTTTGTGACTGAGTTATTTTTCTGCTGTGAGAGGCCGTACTGTACGGATCCGTACAGTTCGTACAATAGTACAAATTTGGCATGGAAATTGAGGCAGTTTTGTGCACGTTTTTCGAGGCAGATTGTTTACTGTTTCAGGGCTGTACAAAACAGTCCGTACAACAGATTGTTGGCACTGTTTTCGAGGAGCTGCCATTTCTAGGAGGGCCATACAACAGTACGGATTTGGCACGAAAATCGAGGCAAAATTTAGTGGGACTGTTTTGGTGCTGTGAGGTATTTTCCTTGGCTGGAAATGTGTATTTGCTGCTGTTCTGTACTTTCCGGAAGCTGAATAATAATATCTCTCTCTCTCTCGTTAGGTTTCCCCACATTGGGGTTTTCCCCGGCTTTTGCCTAAACTTCTGAGTTTTATGGGTTGCTGTCCACTGTGTTTATTTCCGCTGCATATTTTGCTTAGCAATGTGTATTTCTGCTTATGGTAATTTCTGAATGTGGTTTTAAGGCATTTATGAAGTTTATGAAGACAATTATCTCTAGGTTGCTAAGTGTTTGACAAAAATTTCAGTTTGCTGATTTTTGTTATTAAAAATCTATATGGTATCAGAGCTTTGTCTCTGAGTGACAGTGGGAAGTGTGATTTTTGGGCAAAAGGGTGTGATTGTTTTTCTTGAGTTGTGATAGGAAATATGGCTACAATCATTAGACATGAGGATCGATTGGATGGCATTTCCAACTATTTGCAGTGGAAGGTTCGATTGTCAGTTGTTCTCAAGGAGAACAAAATTTATAACTATGTCAACTCTGTTGTGGCAGCTCCCACAACAAATCCCGTTGTTTTGGAATTGCATGAGGTCAAGGAAGCCAAGACTCATAGGATTATTCTGGATGGGGTGAAGGATCACCTTATCCCACACTTGGTTGAGAAAAGATTGCCAAGGAGATGTGGGATGCACTTAAAAACTTGTTTGAGGCAAAGAACGAGAATCGAAAGATGGCCTTGAAGCTTAAGTTGCATGATACCAAGATGGGTAAGGAGGAGAGTGTCTCTTCTTATCTTACCCTAGTGGCTCAAGTAAAAGATGAGTTGACAAATGTTGAAGAGGTTATTACGGATTCTGAGTTGGTGAGGATAGTCGTAAATGGCTTCACCAAAGAATGGGAAGTCTTCGTGAAGTGTGTGATGGGATGTGAGCATCTTACCAGATTGGAGCAGACTGTGGGATGATTTCACTCAAGAGGAGATCCAAGAAAGATCTCAGAGCAGTGAACAGAAGACAGATGGAGTTGATGAGAATGTTGCTCTTACTGGAAAGAGCAAGAAGAAAGGAAGTTTCGGAAGGGACTTGAGTAAAGTCAGATGCTATTGTTGTAACCAGTTGGGGCACCTTGCCTCTCGTTGTCCTAAGAGGAAGAAGAAGACAGAATTAGAGAGGCCTGAGACAGCTGCTACAACGACCATGGAGGACTTTGCTTCAAAGTACGACAAGGAATTTTCTTTGATGACCCTAGTTTCCAGTGTCGACAGCGGAGGATTTGGAGGTGATATCGGATGGATTGTGGATAGTAGAGCCTCTAGCCACATGACGGGAATTTGGCGAGTATTCCTAGATTTCACAGAGATTGGTCCTTGTCGATAGGTGGTAAATGAAGGTGGTATGGCGAGAGTTGTATGTGGAGTTGGGAATGTTAGATTCCAACTCGAGTTTGGGGGACTCTTGGAGCTTGATGGAGTTGTCTTTGTTCCAGGGTTGAGGGATAACTTGCTCTCAGTCTCAACCTTGGAGGATGTAGGATATTGTATATTGTTCAAGAGGGAACATGTCTTTATCTACAAGCATGGAGTGGACCCGGTAGAGCTGCAATTGATCGGTAACCGGGTGGACAGGTTGTATATGTTGAGAGGACAACCTTCAGTGTATGATTCAACATTGGATGAGGAGCGTGAGGAGGCTTATAAGACTGCGGTGGCGCCAAGATTTTAGTCTTGCATTTCGAGAGAAGAGAGCGAGTCTCTTCTGAGCACTAGCAGGAGGCTTAGCCAGGTTGATCGAACCAATGCTCAAGATGAAGTGAGCTTAGGGTTCCGGGATGTTGCCAGGAGAAGATCTTCTAGTTTGAGTTTTGTGTAGGTGTTGAGGATGGCTCCAGGTTCAAAGGGAGCTCCTACAGAGCACAGTGTGATGGAACCAGATGATAGTGGTGGCAACCAGTACTTCCCTTGCTAAGAGGGAGTGTTAGCTTTTTAGCTCGGGAGGTACTCCGCATGTTTTGTCTTGAATGCGGATGTTATCTTATATTTACACTACTAGTCACTTAACTTTGTAATGAGTTTTTATAAAGTTGTTTTAAGTGGTTCTTTTATTAAAGTGACTTTTTTAATAAAGTGTACCTTCTATTTTTAAAGTGACTTTATTTCATAAAGCACTTATGTCATAAAGTGAAATCACTTTAATATTTCAAGTGATTCATTTTGGAGGGAATGGATCATAACCCTTGATCTTGAAAAAGGCAAGATCTAATCTTCGCCTTGGATTTAGGGTTGGGGAAGGTGAAAAGACACTTTGGAGGGAAAATGTCATTTTCAGATTTATAAAAGAATGCATTGGGTAGTGTGCAAGACACAATTGAGAGAAGATTGAGAGAGATTTTCTGAGTAAGCTTGAGAGAGGAAAGTGAGCAACAAAGAGGGCACGTTTTCCAAGGGAGCTAGGGCACAAATCCCCAGGAAAGATTTTATGTTTTGTGGTTGAGTTATTTTTCTGCTGTGAGAGGCCATACTGTACAGATCCGTACAACAGTACGGGTTTGGCATGAAAATTGAGGCAGTTTTGGGCACGTTTTTCGAGGTAGATTGTTTGTTGTTTCTAGGCCGTACGGAATAGTCCGTACAATAGACTGTTAGCAATGTTTTCAAGGAGCTTCCATTTCTAGGAGGGTCGTACAACAGTACGGATTTGGCACGAAAATCGAGGCAGAATTTAGTGGGACTATTTTGGTGCTGTGAGGTATTTTCCTTGGCTGGAAATGTGTATTTGCTGCTGTTCTGTACTTTCCTGAAGCTAAATAATAATCTCTCTCTCTCTCTCTCTCGTTGGGTTTCCCCACATTGGGGTTTTCCCTGGCTTTTGCCTAAATTTCTAAGTTTTATGGGTTGTTGTCCACTGTGTTTATTTCCGCTGCATATTTTGCTTAGCAATGTGTATTTTTGCTTATGGTAATTTTTGAATGTGGGTTGAAGGCATTTATGAAGTTTATGAAGACAGTTATCTCTAGGTTGCTAAGTGTTTGACAAAAAATTCAGTTTGTTGATTATTGTCATTAAAAATCTATAGTCAACGGATCCTAAGGTACGAGCACAACCTGACACTATGAAAGACGTTGTGAAGTTGAACAGTGACAAGGATCATCCAATCAAGGCCCAATGATTTTCAACCTTGTCGGATGCGAAATAATCGCCAATGAGGCTAATAGCTACTAAGGTGCTCTAATTTTGGGTCATCTGTAGATGATGTGTTGAAGTCGATAAAAGATGACCTGCTGAAAAGAACATCAATGATGTCTCTCTTCCTTTCAGCGCGAAGTGATAACTCAAGAAGATCAAGGTGAAAGAACCAAGTACCATATCCCTATGCTGGATGGGGGGGACAAATGACTCAAAGCGGAAGATTGAATGATAAGAGATGAGGAGACAAGACATAAGATTACTCAAGACACTCCTATGTCTCCTCAAACTACCCATCCTAAAGGCTCAATGCTTCGGGAACAATGACAAATGGAACTCCCATCCAGGCTCACTCTAATGATAGACACAAAGGCTCGGCATGCATAAGATAGACATTGAAATTTTGACCTAGGAATAAAATTTATGGACAACCATTTATTCAAAAAAAGGAAAGACGCACAAGACTCGACCACATGCTGATATAACTAGGATAAAATCAATGACACCTATGCAAAGACTGAAAAGTAAATACTAAAATGGAAGAGACTTGCAACAAAAAGTAAATTGTTGTCTTGAAACTGTAAAAAATTAGCAAGAAAGAAAGACATGAAAATATAATGCTAAAAGAAAAGACAACTACCCTAAACCCAAAAGTTTTACCTCCAAGATGCCATGATTAAATCATCATACTCAAAGGACCAATGTAACCATGCAACCAGATGATCAGTCCGACGAGAAAGGTTAGCACAGTCAACTTTCCAAGGGAACAACCATGAAATCTCATATGACCCAAAGTCGCCTTGAAGTACTTGTTGGTGAAGCCATAACTGAAGGGTGCCAATTGGCTAAAGGCTAGTTGGGACTTATAGCATAGTATTTCAACAGTAACAAGTATGAATGTATGAGATCCGAAACTCTTAGCATCTACTTGCTGAAATACCTCCATCATTATGAGCTCAACTAGGTCATGGTGAACTCTAATATCCAAGCTCTGATCAATCTCCGGATCCTGAAGAACACTCTCTGGATGCGGAATTGTAGGCAAAGTGTAAGGAACATCATCGTCTGGTTGAGCCACAAGTGGATACTCTTACTGTAATGGTATCAAATCAAGCTCCTCCTGAACCACTGCTATGATAGGCAAGGATGGAGCCTCTTTTAATATGGGCACAGATGAAATCCCCTGTTGACTGATCTTTACTTGGTTAACTTGTGGTTCCTCCTCTTGAAACTTTTTATCTTCGCTAATGGGAAGAACCCATGAATACTCTAGAGTAATCACATCTTCACCTTCATATTCTTGGAACTCGGCATGTGATTCAATTGGTGCAACTATTGGCTCTGGATCATCTAAAATTGGGCTATCACCCTCCTGTTCATCTCTGAGAACTTGATGCGGTGCAAGTTGTGGTTCATCTTCAATAACACAAACTTCTTGCACTTTTGAAGCAACTAATGATTGAAGATCATCAAGTGGAGTTACCTTCACTGGTTGGTCTAGGACATGGATCGGAGGGAGTTCACAGGCCACAAGATAACTTATTTCTTACTTGACAGTGGTAGCTTGCGCTTCAGCCAGAGCATGAAGGTCTTCATTCTTGAGAAAACCACCAAAAATACCATCAAATGCCTCAAGATAATCAATTAAAGCAACAATTTCATTAGGCCTCACTCTGTAAGGAATTCGATTGTAAAATTTGAAAAAGCGAGCGTTAAATTGACAAACAGTTTCACTTTCATGCTTTTTAATAATTGAAAAAACAGTGCATAAGAAGAAAATGTCCTATGTGTTTGCCCATTTTTCAATGAATTTCTTCTGGAAGGAATCCCATCCATCAATGGAAGCATTCGGAAGGGACTTGTACCATGCTCGTGCCTCCCACTCGAGGGTCGACACAAACATCCTCATCACCACATCTTCATCTTCCACATTAAAATCGCCCACCCCTTGCAAAAATTTAGCCAAGTGATCGTTAACTGATTTTCCCAATTTTCCTAAAAACAAAGGTATGCGTTAAGCCACTTACATGCAGGAAGTCACGAGAATAATTTGGAAATGCAACAAAACTTAGTGGGTCAAAAGAAGAGAATCTTCACCTTACTATTGGCCTTACAGTTGCATCCATATTGTTAGTCTTAGATAGAAAAAAACATAGCAACTAGCTCAATATGAAAATAAAATAAAGATGAAGATGTCGAAGATACAGTCACCATAGTGCTCGTCGAAAAAGAACTTACCTAAGAACTCGATATGCTTACCCAATTTTGAGAAGAGTTCTTGGCAAAAGAAAAGTCTTGTTCCAGAAAAAGATATTAAAGTTTCTTGATGCTCGGAACTTGACCTTGTGAGGGAATCGAAATCGGAAGTTCTTCTTGTGTAAGTCCCTTGAGTCGTGCCTATATCCTATGGAGTCGCCAGGTGAGTTAGAAAAATAAATCAATTAAAGTAAAAACTCACCGATGTCTTTTACCAAGGCCGACGTTCTCCGGTAGCGGCGCCAATTTGTTAACACAAATTTCTACCCTCCAATCTGAGCTGATAAACCTGTTATGACAGCGGTAAAAAACTTGGCTAATTAAAGGAGTAGGGCCCCGATTTTCACTAACCAAACCCCTCTCTGTTTGGGCTAGTGCT
>JZKD02S1687854.1:581896-599520 GCA_000966675.3 Picea glauca | reverse complement strand
TTAAAAAAAACCTATCTAGACTCGACGAAATTCCGCGAAATTTTAGACACTGTCTGGCATGGTCATTTACAACATCCCTAAACAAAGGTTACCAAGAAATGAGACCATCAGAGCGTCTTTCCCCACTTTGGAGGAATTATTGCATGTGAGGAGGGAAAAACTCAAGGGAAGTCGGCCAGGAGCTTGTCTGATCGACAACCTGAGGATAAAAAACCCTCGGTGAAAGGAACTCCCCTAATGGAAACACCCAAGGTACCTGACCTAACTATGATCCATGCAGACTTATTACATTATTAACCCACGCAGGGGTGCGGAAATTTCGTTTACAAAATTTTGATGCTGGGGTATCAGATACCCAAGTAGAACCATAACTGTCTTCATCAAATATGCATCTGGTGATGCATCTTCATGGCACGTGAGTTGACCCCTAGCTGAATACGCGGTCAACAGGTTCCTATACCCGTGTGAGAAAGCATATGTGCAGGACTATGTACTAGGATGAAGGTAAGAGTATAGGAGTCAAAACTTGTATGAGTGTGCCACTCGAAGACAGACTCAAATACTAAAGGGGAGAGGAGGCAAAACAAATCCAAAAGACCAAAGGTTGAACGTGAGAGTGCACAAAGAATGTTCACTGGTTGATCTGCATCCCCCATGCTAGTGCATTCTCGCCTTCGTCTTCAAGGCGTAAAACACTATCATATTTCCTTGACGAAGGTTGTAGAGATGATGTGGATGCAATTTTTTTTAGGTTTCTCTATTCATGTGGTATACCATTCAATGTTCTTCGCTCACCATATTGGCATGAAATGCTACAAGTCATCAATGGTGCCCCTAAAGGATACAGGAGCCCCCAGTATGATAAAGCTAGAACCTTGGGACTTGACAGGGAAAGAGCCAAAATCCAAGGTGCTCTAGGAAAATTTACAAATGATTGGAACCGACATCAGGTATCAATTGTATCTGATGGTTGGAAAAATGTGAAAAGCAGGCCATTGATGAATATTCTTGGTGTGTCTGCTAGTGGTGTGGTCTTCCTTTCAACCCATGACTACTCAGATCGCTACAAGATATGTATTAATATTGCAGATGCCTTGATTAAAACCATTCAAGAGATTGGGCCCTAGAATGTTATTCAAGTCATCACTGATAATGTTGTTAATTTTAAGGAAACAAGAGCAATCATTGAGTATAAATACCCCAATATATTTTGGTCAGGATGGAGCCATCGTTTTAGAGCGCTTGGAAGCAAAACTTTTGGGTGATCATGATGGTGATCATATTCTTGGAGGAGACTTGCCACCCCCATCCACTAGCAGCGTTCCAGATGCATCAATTTTTCCTTTATATTCACAACGTCCATTGTCATGTGGGGGCCATTCAGTTGCTGGTTGTGTTCCACAAACACTTCCAAGTTCCACCTACTCCTCTTCTTCAAAATCAAAGATCACGGGAAAAGAAACTAGAAGTTTCTCATGGCAAGAGGAAAACTTGGAGCATAGTACTTAGTACTTGCTAATATATATAAGATCTCTTTTTATTTTTCCTTTTTATAAGTAGTCTCTAGAACTTAGTACTGTCTTGACTGTCTATTACGACTTATTCCATAAACAATGAAGTTATGAACATTATATGACAATTTACCGATGAAGTTTGAATTTTTTAAATTTGAACTATTGACTGAATCTTACAACTCTTTGGTAATAAATATGATGCTCTAGAGTCTATTTCATTTTGTGGTTGATGTTGTCTATTACAATCTATTGATGACAAATGTTTATGGTTGATGTTATATGTGTACTAAATGGTTGATTATTTAATCATCTTCACTAATCAATTAGTTAAATGATCTTATATCTATGTTTTCGTGTTTTTTGCAATTGATTCGCCATTCTGCATGTTTTTTTTTAATATATGCATCAAAATATATATTTTTTATGTATTATATAAAAATGTTCCCACTCCCGAAAATTTTTGAAAATTGTCGCTCCCGCTCCCAACAGCCTTGCCCTAGATAGCATGGGGTTGCCTTGATTCCCTTTTGGCTTGGAGTTGGCTCGGGGACGTTTGGGCTACGATAGTGTTCTTGCTGGGGGCAATTGACCTAGTGGAGTACATTGCTTAGGAGGATCGACAGAGTTTGTGAAGGCTTGTGATGGAGAGATGTGGACATACCTTCTGTAACTACATTATCTTGGAGTCCTTATTGTGTACGACATCACCATGGAGCATTATATGTGTACTTTGGAGTGGACCACTTCACTTGTGTCGGCCTACAAGTGCTCATTATAGGTTGCTTGTAAGGGCTTAGGCCCACATTGTATTGTTGGCCTCCCTTACTTCACATATAAATAGAGGAAGGAGAGAGTCCTTAACATAATCATCACATCAAATCCTTGCATCTCTTCTCTATGTACTTAGGTTCTTGAAGGAAGTCGCTAGGGCTTCCTCATGAACTCTAGGTGGAGTTATGAAGTCTAGAGGAGACGTCTTCATTTGGAGTTTGGTCTTGTGACTAGGGTTTTCTCTTGTGGAGGAGTTGTTTGTGGTGATCACTATTCTCTCTCTCCTGGTTCTTCAGTTGTACTTGATCTCTCTCTCTCTCTCTTGGAGTCGCTAGGGTTTCTTGGTCCTTTAGGACTATCTTAGAGCATCTTGGAAGTTTAGGTTTAGGGTTTTGTGATAAAACCCTAGGGTGTCTTGTTGAAATATTGTAACTGCAAAGAGTATTCTATTTATTATTGATTTATTATTCATTAGATCAATCCCCTTTTGTGGATTGATCATGTCGGGCATTGTAATTGACCAAATCCTCTTTTGTGGATTGGTCAAACCCTAATTGTATTATGCAAATTGAGAAGTCGCTCCCCAAGCTAATTAAAGTGGTTTCAACCACTCAGAAAGACAAGTTGGCCTTGCCTAGCAAAAATACACCTTTTCAGCACCTGCCAGTTTGTATAAATGAAGGAAGACAACAACTCATTTTCTCACTCACTCAACTCACTCATCTAGTGTGCAAGTATTGAAGGAAGCTACAGTTACTAGTTACCGAAGGAAGAGAGAGAAGCACATTGCTTAGTAGAGTATATTCTCTAGTGTTTGGTTTATTGTCTTGGCATTGTATTGGCTATCTATATTAAGGAAGTTTTTGTTGGGTTTTCTTCCCCATGAGGGTTTCCCAGGATAAATGTTGTGTATCTTGTGATTGTGTTTCTCTCAGTGATCCTATGTATGCTATGGTTATCTAGTAAATTGAAAAGAAACCTAATAATAACTCAAAACTTAACATGGCATCAGAGCTAAGCTGAAGAGAGCATCTTTCACTGGATAAAGAAAACATCACTGTTGTCGTACAAGAAAATTAGGGTTTTTTGTTGGAGAGGAATTTTTGCCTAAAAACCATCTAGAAAAGTGTGCCCTAACCTAGTGAAGCTTTTGGCATCTTGAGCTCACCTTTTCAGTGGATAGAACTCTCGGAAAGTGAAACCCTAGTTTTCATTGGTACCAGAAAACCAGAAGTACCAGAAAACCAGGAAACCATAACCAGTACCAGAAGTACCAGTCCAGATTTCCGCAAGCTCAGTTTCAAGGGGTAAAATTTGGATTTTCAGAAATCTGACTACACCAACTTACTCGCCTCAGCTCAGTGCATCTAGCCCCTGGATTAGAATTTCAAAATTTGAAGTTTGAAAAATTAGGGTTTCCTCATAAAACCCTAAGTTGCAGTTGCAGTTTCAGTACCAGTTGCAGTCACCCTTCAAGTTTTATAAGGGTTGGTAATTATTACCGTTGCTGCCAGATGGTGCCATTGCTTGCAAATACTATCAAAGGTATGTATTCACATATGTTTAAACTGTTAAGCTTTAAAGGGTATTTGCAGGAGAAGGGATCTCTTACCATAGATCTAGAAGGATCTCAAGATCCAACACATTCAGAGGAATAATGCAAACCAAGTTTGATTATTCTGATATGCATCTATTTGATATGACATTATTTTAATTTGGGTTGCATGTTGAAGCTATGACCATCATACTAACCTTTGGTCAAAAATTAAAGTCAAGGTATTAGATGGATTAAAGTTGAGATCATAAAGTTTATTCTCCAACCCAACTTTCTGTTAAGATAGCATATTGTCTTAGTACAAAAGACAGGTTGAAGAAAGCACTTGTCATCTTGGAAGAAAAGAAACACACTCAGTCTTGAGGACAAGGCTCCAGGTTCCAGGTTTGATTAATTAAGTTGATAAGATTCAAAGTTACACATGACAAGTTGATAACTACCCCTTTACAAGTAAACACTATAGTTGAGGTAGCAGTCTTTGAAAAGTTTTATACTTGGTAGCATGTGAGCATATTGAGATAAATGCTTAATGTAATCATTTACCAGATACAACTAACATCTCCTCTAGGAGAAACTTCTTGTGTTGATTCCAGGTTACCATGGAGGAATGTTTGCTCCAACACTAGAAGGGTGTTGACTTCATTTTGTATCGTATTTCTGACTTTTGATCTTTGTTTTAGACAAGTCACAAGTGAAATATCTAAAGGAGCTACTGTGACGATTATTCGTGCTATTGTTTTATTACTATCATCAAAAGAGTATTATTCTTGCTTGTTGTTTTGTTGACCCTGTTTCAGGTCACAGGTGATAACCCTGAGGAAACTATGGTGAAGGTTGTAGGAGGCAACACAATGAGACATGAAGCAAACTATCCAAGTTGTGTACATGACGGTATACATCCATGTACCAAAGAAGATGAAGAAGAAGCTATTTTTGAGATCCAGAGTATCTCATATGGAGATTGATTGTAAGGAGCAAAAGGCTCCAAAGATGACCGAACATTAGAACAAGAACTCACAACAGAATTATTCAAAGGTAATGAATCCACCTTGATGGGAAGCAAAACTCGTTTGAAGCCTGACTCAGTCTTTCATATTTAGACTTGGTATTCAACACCAAGTATATCCTGTAAGAGACGATGAAGTCCTTGTAGACTCAGAAGAAATCAAGGATAAGCCTGATCTCAGAAAGGATCAGATGAAGAGACAACTTCTAGGATTGGGAGACAAATGCCGTGAGAAGACTAGATCATAACTTCAGAGACTCCTAGGAGATATGAAATCTCCTGGAAGATTCCCTTTTTTCAGTGACAAAGAAGGAAGCCAGTCAAAAAGACTAGGATATGGATTCTTTCGTGACACTAGAAGAGAAGTCAGTATTGACTTCCAAGATTGATCTATACAGATCAAGCATGTTGCAGATGTATAAAGCCTGATGCATGTCTAGAGGATTCTCTCAGCAAGAGGGAGAAGGCTATGACGAGACACTTACTCCAGTAATTGAAGAAATAGTTCCAATATTTATGAAGACAACCAAAAAAACCATGATTCATATATAGTATGAGATGCAGGGGGAGCAATCCCCATATTTAAAATTGAGTGGCAGTTGGTGCATTACATTAGTTGGGTCATGTAGACATGACTACAATGAATGATAGAGTTACCTCCATGAAAGAAGAAGAGCTACCTTCAGTATTAGTTATTGAGCCACTCTCAGTTTCAGATGAAGCTGTTGCCATGATAGAATAAGAGGAGTTACTCACAGATTTCAGCAGCCACAATGAGGTTGAAGCAATCATTCTCATCCTCAGAGCAGCTGCAGGTGCAAAGTCCTAGTTCTAGAAGGAATAGTTGCAGAAAGAGGAGGAGACATACTCTTAGGGAGTGAAACAGATAGTGCTTTGCAGAGAGCACATAAAGCTAGCACATAATTGTGCAGATTGAGTTGCAGCTGAGCAAGTGTACCAGATTGGTACAATGTAATGTGAAAGTTTGATTTGAAGATGAAAATAGAAAAGACTCAGGTCTGCAGGTTGAAGAAGGATCTGTACAGGTTGAAGCAAGCTCCTAGAGCTTGATATGGCAGAATTGACAATTTCCTAACGAGCTTGGGCTTTACCAAGAGTAAAGTTGATTCTAACCTTCATCTCAAGGTTATGAATGATGAGCCAGTGATGTTGCTACTATATGTAGATGATGTATTCTTGACAAGATGAAGAAAAGCTCATCATAGATTGTAGAATAAGCTCACTACAGAGTTTGATGAAAGACCTAATGCATTATCTCTTAGGTATTGAAGTTTGGTAGAACCTAGAGAAGATCTTTCTTAACCAAGGGAAGTATGCAGTTGAAATAATGAAGAGGTTTGACATGTTGAAATGTAAATCCATGTACACACCCATGGAAACGAAGTTGAAGCTCCTGGTAGATACCTTGTCAAAATTGGTTGATGCTACTCTATACAGACAGATTATTGGTTCAGTGATGTATCTGACGAATACCAGGCCAAGATATATGTTTTCCCTTGAGTCAGTATCTAGTAGAACCCATACGTGATCACATTGTTGATGCAAAACATGTGATGAAATACCTTAAGGGTACGTTGGATTTTGGTCTCAGTTTTAATGGAGATCTTGACTTTAGATTGTATGGATATACTGATTCAGATTGAGCTGGAAGTGTTTCTGATTGAAAGAGCACTTCAGGATGTTGTTTCAGTCTGAGGTCAACCATGACTTCAGGGCAAAGTAGGGAGAAATTCAACATTGCTCTGAGCACGACAGAAGCGGAATACATTGTTGCATGTTCCGCCAGTTGTGAAGCCGTATGGCTTCGGATGTTGTTGACAGATCTATTTGATTTGGAGATGGAAGCCACCATGATTCTATGTGATAAACAAAGTTGTATAAAGATGATGGAGAACCCTATGTTCCATGACAAGTCAAAACACATAGAGATCCGATATCATTACATTCGTGATATTGTGCAGAGAGGAGCCATAAAGCTCTAGTATGTTAGCACAAATGAACAGGTTGCTGATGTGTTGACCAAACCTCTATCTTGTGTAAAGTTTGAGCACTTTCGAGATAAGGTTGGTGTAGTCCGAAAGGACCTCCCTCGAAAGGGGGAGTAGTGTTGTGATGCCAATCTCGTGCTGTGATGCTAGCCTAGTGCTGAAGATTTCTAGCCTCGTGCTGTTGTTGTTGTGATGCCAGTCTAGTGCTTAGTAGAGGATATTCTCTAGTGTTTGGTTTATTGTCTTGGCATTGTATTAGCTATCTATATTAAGGAAGTTTTTGCTTGGTTTTTTTCCCCATGAGGGTTTCCTAGGATAAATGCTATGTATCTTGTGATTGTGTTTCTCTCAGTGATCCTATGTATGCTATGGTTATCTAGTAAATTGAAAAGAAACCTAATAATAGCTCAAAACTTAACATGTCTTTGGTGGAAAAGAAGAAGAGAAGATGAAATCTTGCCTTGGAGGACTTGTTGGAGTGACTCTTGCATGTTGTAGCTCCTTGGTTGAGCTAGGGTTTTCATGTTTTCCCTAGTTATGGTATGAATTACAACAAAATCTAGCACTCACAAAAGTGTAAAGTCCTAAGCACTAAGGTGATAGCTTTGTGTAACTTAGGAAGGTTTCCCATTGTCACCTCAGGTGCTCTTTCTTTCACTTTAAGCTATCTCTTCTCTAGCACAAGGAGGAAAACCCTAAAGTAGGATTATCAAGGCTATAGAGTGGGGGTTGAAGGTGAAAATGAAGAGTAAGCCTTGATAAAACAAAAGTTGTAGTATAGGATAGTATGTGAAAATGGAAGTGGACATGAGAAAGGGATATGGACAAGATAGGAAATGGAGGAAAAGAAGAAGGGAAATGAGATGGAAAAAAACCAATGCCTATCAATGTACTAGGCCAATGGAAGCATGAAATATTGCATGAATGAACTAGTTAATTGGCCACAATGAACTACTTTGAGGTATGTAACAAACATAAATATATATAGAATATATAAATATAAATAAATAATCATTAAATAATAATAATTAATACATCATAATGAAAAGACGTGTCTTATCCAAAAGACATGTCTATTAATGAAAGGGCACCCCTGTGTGGGTATATATGGCCCTCATTGTCATTGTAATTGATATCTCATTCTTATACATTTTACTCAATATAATATTATTTCATACTAAATGGATTACCTTATTCTATCCTACTTAAATTGGATATTCTTATAATTATCAAACAAGTTTGTTTGTCACAGTGGTATCAGAGCCTCGTTTTTTGATCCCGGCCTTTGGCCAGTCTCTTTATCAGACCTAGTCTAATCCTAACCCTTGGCCATCAGACCCATGGTCGAATTTTGTTGCCCTTGGCAAAGTATCTGTTGGTTTTTGGCCACAAACACAGTTTTTCAGAGTTTCTTTGAGCATCTGGTCATTGACCACAACCAGCCTTTGGCCATTCGACATTCAAATTTCATTGAAGAAGAAGGTGATTCCGCTGCAAATTCAAAAGTCCAAAAGAAGTATCTATCGCCGAAATCGAAAGGATATTAAATTTAACAGTCTATTGAAGAACAATAATTTTGCTGCCAAATATTGATTCCAAGCAAAAATAAATAAATATCAAGAAACATAATTACCAAGAACCGTGGAAAACAAAGGATCGTGGCACTTTTAAAAGAAAAATAAGGAATTAATAGAAGTTGTCAACCACATAAAAAGAAACAAAATATCAGTGTGTTGCAAATTTAGAAAAAAAAAATTTAACAAAAAAATTACAGAACCATTCGAGTCATCCCCATAGCGATCGTTGAAGTTACAACACTGTAGGAGGAATCATGGCACAAGAAGAACCGATAAACAACATAATTCTGCTGCTAGTTATCAATTTAAAAAATGAAAATTGTGTCAAGGATATATTACTGTAGGTTGAACTGTTACACAAGAATTAAATTCTCTACCACAAAATTTGAAGCACAAAATTGGAAGGAAAATCTGCTGCTAATTAAAGAAATAAGATCACTGCTACAAGGGGAATTACAGAGTCTGCCACGTATAAGGAATTAAAACTAGCTTCCATTTGATATTAAATTCAAAATTCGGAATGCCCAAGCTGCAAATCGTTCGTACTCAACTCGTTGAACCAACCATTGTACCACTATCCGCCTTACAGTCGTCTATATTCTTATTTATTCTGTGCTACTGAAATAGTCATCGTACGATTTCGTACGTACCAATCACCACAATAAATCGAGCTATCGATACAACAAAACAAAAACAAAAAAATTGAATATTGTGCTCATTTCATAAGGTCGGGTCATACCTATTCCATACGGTCGTGTGGTTTCGAAGGATTAATTGGACCTTAAAATACACATTGGAAAAGTTTAAAAGAGGTTTTACATATACATTGGAAAAAGTTAAAAAAGCTTTTTATATAATAAAATAAAAAATCAAGGTGTATAAAGTAAGAACGAGTATTTATAAAGAAAATATTAAATCATCTTAATATAAAGTACAAGGTACAAAGATTAAAGTACAAGGTTACGAAGGTAATTCCTAAAGTTTTTAATTCAAAATTCATAAAGAGAATATTCCATTTGGTTATAAAAGTGCCAATTCTAAGAAAAGAGAATGGAATTAAAAAATGACACACATATATATATATATATATCAAAGAAGTCATTTAAAGAATTAAAAGTGTATAAGGAAGTTTTTTTTGAATTATCGTAAAAATATTGACGAAAGCCAAATGGGTTCTAATCAAATGACAAAAGGAATTTTTTTTTTATGAAGGTTATCCAATTTCATCTTACGGGTTTTCTACATTAAAGGGGAGTATTCAGGGAAGAGAGGTTAACATCATTATCAACTTGGACTATAATGAAAATTACATTAATATTGATTTGGCAAATCAATTATTAATTCCAGAGCTGAATATAATTGAAAAGAAAGATATTTTTCAAATTAAGGAGTTACAAGTGAAAATTGATTAATATGAATATATATCTCAATTCTATGTGACAACTATGTATACTGAAGAAATCGACATCATTATTAGGCTATACTGGTTTAAAAATCTAGGTACCTTCATCTTCAACATGGAGAAAAAGTTTGTGGCATTTCCCCATAAGGAGAAGATGATAACATTACAAGACACTGCATCGGAGCCAGATTCAATAACACTAGAAGACTTTAACGATATCTCAGAAGTAATACTTCAAGAAAATAAAAAAGCAATGCAAAGGATGCAAAAAGAATTTGACGAAGTTATCACGGAAAAAAACGAAGAAATTTCCCGCTTAAAAGACCACAGTAAAAAACTACTTACACAGATCAAGAAGTCAAAGGATACAAAACAGTTTTTCAGAAATTGGAACAAGAAAATTAGGACCTCGGAAAGAAATCATTGAAAAAAGATGAAGAAACCTCACATAAAGAACCTTAATCAAAGATTATTGGAACAAATCAGAATGTTGAAAGAGGAAAAATCTAAGAAGGAAGACAAGAACAAAGTCGACAAATCAGATAAGGAGAAAAACTCACGCCTAAAGGTTCATAATCAAAGTTTACTCACACAGATTAATAAGATAAAGAATGATAAGAAGTCGTTGGAAGATAAGCTAGAACAACTTAGCAAGGAAGAAGTATCGAGGTCTTCAAGTGAAAGAATCCAAGTTAAGGAGAAAGGAACAAATATAGATCCAGTTATTATCACAACTGAGGAAGAGGAAAAGCCAGCTAAAGAAAGAACATACTCGAATGTTGGAGTACAAATGATGGAAATTACAAGTGTAAATCTAGCAATCAAGAAAGCAACATCAACGTATAAAGAAGAAAATCATATATTGAAATTAAACCAAGAAAACTCTACAAGCATGATAAGGGAAAATAATGTTATAAGAACTCCTTATTGACATCCAAATCATAAGAGCAGATATTTTAACCAATCAAGATATCAATGTCATTTAGGATGAGAACGACTAACTTATTGTCTGAAAATAATTGATACCAGCGCAATTAAGTCTCATGATAACAGTTCATTGTGGAAGAGCAACATTCTGCAAAAGATTGATTTAGGATGGTCTAACCATTTCACAGTTCGATAGTTTTGCTCAACTCTTTGTCACTCATATCGTCTCTTATCATCAATCTTGACAATGCCAAAAATTGAGAATCATGCGAAGACATTGCAAGCTAGAACGAAGACGTAAGCCTCTCCATAAATATGCATTGAGGACAAAGCATTTCTAATGGGGAAGGCTATGTAACAAACATAAATATATATATAGAATATATAAATATAAATAAATAATCATTAAATAATAATAATTAATACATAATAATGAAAAGACATGTTTTATCCAAAAGACATGTCTATTAATGAAAGGGCACCCCTGCATGGGTATATATGGCCCTCATTGTCATTGTAATCGATATCTCATTCTTATACATTTTACTCAATATAATATCATTTCATCCTAAATGGATTACCTTATTTTATCCTACTTAAATCGGATATTCGTATAATTGTCAAACAAGTTTGTTTGTCACAGAATTGTCCAACAATTTTGTTTGTCACAAGGTAGGCTATAGGATAGAAAAAGGATTATTTTCCATGTTCAACTTGTTACCCCTCAATTTCACATTAGGTGCACTGCATTTTTTTTTGCTAGATTTGTTCCAACATCTAAGCGAATCTCGTGCATTTTTGAGATGATGTCCGAGCCCAGGGTTCTGTGATTAGTTGTGCCTTCACAAGGATTGTGTTATGTATCACGACGAGCCAAAAGTTGTGACCATGCATCTTGTGTATGTTACTAGACCATGGTTAGTGATCTATGTAAAGTGTTTTTTTATCTAGGTGGTTTCTCTAGACCCCTATGATTTGTCATGGCCCTTCCTCTCAGTCCCCGTTTCAAGATAGTTCCCGGTCATATGGCTTGTACTAACCATCTCTTATAATTCATTTATGGTTGAGGTGGGTGCACATGGATCTTGGAGTCAATTTCTTAGGACACATGACGTAGGGAACCCTAGTTTTTTTAAAAATGTACCATTATGTAAAAGTTGTGCTAATGTGTTGTAAAGGTTGTCATGCCTAGAAGCACAGTTCCCCTTTAGCCAAAGCATGGATCTATTTATGTATGATCACACTTTGGCCTAGGTGATTGTCTACCTAGCATTTTATGGGTCTTATGACATAGATTTGACACTTGAGATAATGTAAAACCACCTCATGAGGGGCCTCTACATATTTTTATGCACTTGGATCTTGGAGGGCCCCTCTCTCCAACACCTTGAGCCTTTTTGGACAGTTTTCCATGCATGAGGGCTTGTCACATGATGCCACATCATCCTTCATGGAGTACTCCACCATCTCTCACACATTTGGAGTCATGTGTAACTTTATTGGAGAATCCCTCCACCTTGGAGAGCATATTCTTGAACAATCGAAGCTTTTCCTTGACACATGGGAGTGGTTTTGGACCTTCTTTGACTTAAGGGAGGTTGTTACACCATGGAGGACTCACATATGACCGTTGGAGCTGATTTTAGGTGAGCCATCTACTTTTGGAGCCCCCACGTGCCACACATGTGGCCTAGAGGACCATTTTTCCTAGCCATTTTCTCATTTGATGGATCAATCTTGCTTTGAAGATATGGTTGAAGTGGTTACCATGCTTTGAGGAGGAATCTCTGCCCTCCTTTGACCCTTCTTCCAATTTTTGCTCGGACGTCCTCTCTCTTTGGAGATACATGTACATGTGGCATAACTACCTCATTTTCTTGTGTATTTTTAACCTTGTCCTCATAGTTAGTTGGAGGATAAGAGTTTTTTATGATCTCGTAAGCTAGATCTAAGAAGAAAAATATTCCTGTAAAAAAAGGGTTGTTGAGCCTCCTCTCTATATAAGAGGCTCCCTCTCATGGCATTTCTTGTTGTTGATTGGAATATTTGTGAACACTTTGTTGAATAGCTATTGAAGCGAATTGGTGTTGGTTTAAGGTCTTCTCTCTTTGCTCATATTTTGTGCTTTCAAGATTGGATGTGGATGTCAAATCTCCTACATAGGCAAGATTAGTGAAATCGATCCATTTGAAGGGTAAAATCTACCACTTGGAAGGGGCATTGTATAGGAGGTAACTGCTCTTTTCTCCTTTGTTAATTTAATAGTTGATAATTAGTACTTTGCTTTATATATCCTCTAGGAATTCTAGCTAAGTTATTTGTTTCAATTGCTAAGTTAAAGTTGATTTTGCTAGTTGAAGGTGGATCCATCTTGCACCCCTTCCTTGTAGGGTCTTGGTTTCTATTTTCATCTAGATTAGAGAGGAGGCTATTGAGTCTTTCATAGTCTTGCTTCCTTTCTCCAATTCTTAAAAAAATAGGCCATTTAGAAGAAGTCTTCTTCTTGACCCCATTAGCCCTAGGATTGAGCATTACTCTCTCCCATCAATTACCAAATATTATAAAATCCAAAAATCACCTTTTCTTTTATTTTGTTTTAATTGAAATCTAAAGCTAAATTTACTGAAGATCTTTAGATTAGATTTCATTTCAAGTCTAGTTGCTTTTAATTCAAATATGTTTACATTCTAGACTTGTTTATTTCAATTAGGGTTTATTTTACAAGTACTTAAATTGAAAACCTAATTGGAATTTTGTCCTAAATTTGCATTTCAAACTTTGTTTTTTATAATTTTGGGCTATTGTATTTACTTGTGTAAATCTGCAATTTATCTCGGCATGCTAAAAATCAGATTTACATTAGTATCAAGTCTAGCTTCATTTCATCATATAAGATCTTAATTTAGACTTGAGCAATTATCAGAAGTTGGAATTGATTTCTCAAGGTTTATATTTGAAATACTAATTGTGATCTACCTTAAGTTGGTGTTTCATTTCTTTATCATTTACTTAAGGTTAATTCCATTTACTTGAGCAAATCCGGAAGTAATCTCATAAGCATAAGTTGGATGGAGTGGAGTGTCCCTTTCAGCTTTATGTGTCCCTAACGATGGGTGGAGTGGCCACTCAAAACTTTGGACAAATGATAATCACATTTGCAAGTGTTTTATGGTTCATATTTCAATTCCTAATTGTGATCTAACCCTAAGTTGTGTATTTTAAGTGCTTATCTTTTCTTGGGTTACTTTATTACATAATTGCAGATCTGGAAATTAACATCTCAATTCATAAAATCAAATTTGACAATTAAAGATTAAAGATCAAATTTTGGTTTACTTCAAGCTAGTCTTGGAGAGCTAGAGTTGCCACTCACCATACAAATATGAAGGGGCTGATTTATTTAGCTGAATTATTATTCCAATTCAACAACTAGATTTGATAGATGGAGGAAAATAATGCAGAAATAAACAACAAATAGATCAAGAGGGATAGCTTCCTTACATTGGCTATTTTAAAATGAAACAGCCTTCATATAAGTATGGTAGCAAGTTAGTTTCTACAACACATTTATTAAATTTTTAGCTTGATTTTCTTATGCGGAATATTTCTTTAAAATCTTCAACACTTTGATTCCATCTTAATACATTTCAACAATATAGAATCATAACTGAATAGCAATAATCATGTAGATTCATAAGCATGCACATCAACAACACATATACCCTGGGGAAACCATGTACAGGGAAAAAACCCCCAGCAAAGGATATTCCTTTATTGTATTAATAATGTAAGATCACTTACAAATATCCACCATGAATACTCTGCTCTTAAAGAGCTTGCCAAGTTGACTCTGACCTGACAGAGAACTAAGAGACCTTGTTGACATAGATGTATCCGAGTTGCTTTCGAAGACTGAGATATATCAGCTCTGATATGGGCTGTTGAAGCTGCCTCTAATTGACTGATATGCTGCCTCTAAAGCACTGAGGTGCGCCTCTGATATGCTGCCTCTACAACACTGTTATGCGTCTCGATATCTGTTTCTATATCACTGACATGCGCCTCTATATGTTGCCTCTACAACACTGTTATACGCCTTTATATGCTGATATGCGCCTCTATTATGCTGCCTCTATATGTTGTTACTACAACACTGTTATGCGCCTTTATATGCTGCCTCTATGCGCTGATATGCGCGTCTATATGTTGTTACTACAACACTGTTATGCGCCTTTATATGTTGCCTCTATATGTTGATATGCCCCTCTATTATGCTGCCTCTATATGCTATTACTACAGCACTGTTATGTGCCTTTAAATGCTGCCTCTATATGATGATATGCGCCTCTATTATGCTACCTCTATATGCTGTTACTACAACACTGTTATGCGCCTTTATATGCTGCCTCTATATGCTGATATGCGCCTCTATTATGCTGCCTCTGTATCAGTGATATGTGCCTTTGATATGCTGCCTCTGTATCACTGATATGCGCCTCTAATATGCTTCACCCTTAACTTGCATATGAACTGTGTAGAAGAGAGGGTTCAACCTCTGCTTATAAAGGAGTGAAGAGGAGAAGTAGATGGCTCAAATTAGGGACTTGTTTGCATGCTTAACATAACTCAGCTTCACACTTTAGTTCGAAAATAGAACTAGACTTGAGACTTCAGTTACAACTCACCCTTGACTTGGCATGCATGCATACTAACTTAGCATGCACATGTCATGCATGCATGCAACATGCAACATGTGACAACTTGACAACATTGTCTTTGACTTAGACATGCTACTTTGACTTCTACAACTCGACTCTTTACAAGGCAATTCAAATTTCTCTTCATGGTGGATAATGTTACACGTGCCAACGCACTAGATCAATACATTTATATCATTTGCAATATTATGAATATCGTTTGTTTCTAGCTCATAGGAATTTTATATTCAACCTAACTTTTGCTAGATGCCTTGACTTTTGCTCATGGCTCACGAGGCTTGACTAGGCTCACAGAGGTTGTACGTTCCCCCTGACTTTTTCACTAGACTGTCTATGCTCACAGAGGTTGTACGTTCCCCCTGACTTTTGCATTAGACTTACATAGCATCTCGTTCGTCTTGACTTTTGGTTTGACTCACAGAGGTTGTACGTTCCCCCTGGCTTTTGTCAATACCTCACAAGATTGGTTGATTCTCCAAATCTCCCTGGCTAGCCTCAGGGTGGCCCATATGGCCTCTCATTGGAGAATGACTGTCGATGCTTCCAAATTTAACAACATTAACAAAAAATTGAAGAGCATAACAAAACTATACAACAAAATAGAGCAGTAACTCACTTTTTCATTAGTCTTCAAGGGTTTGATACACAAGGGAGCTCAATCCATCATCATCCCCAAGCTCCCACTCTGTCTCATATCACTTCTTCATCACAAGCCATATCACTTAATTCCCATTTCCAATCCCATTATTGGAGAGAAGGATCATGTTTATATAGAGGTAGTTCTATCTCTCTCACAATAAAACACAATTTTTCTCCAACTAAACTCCATAACGAGTCAAAGAAATGGAGTAGTTGCTTCACGCCAATCAAAGTTGACTATGTGATGTGGTCTTCATCCCTCTCCAAGAGAGTTCGCTCCACTAGATAATATGAAATAATAATCAAGAGAAACCTCAAAGAGATAGAGTGCATCACTAAAGATAAGCTTTGAATGTTCTAGATGTTGAATGGTCCACTTCTAAGTGCACCCTCCAAGATGCTAGATCAGCAATATATTAAAATACTCCTTGACATAAAAGGATGTGCTCTTAGGTCCACCAAGAAAAAGTCTTCAAATGCGCCCTCCAAGATGCATGAATGAAGAAAACAATAAAATATTCCCCCTAGGAGGGTGCTCATCAACCATCTCCTCAAAATAACAAGTGTGAGCCTTCAATAAGCCGGACCAAGTAAAATTTCCAAAAATAGCAATCAGCCTCCTAGATCTTGTCCAAAAAAATAATATTTACCAAGTCATAAGGATAGGGTGGCCCTCTCCAAGAGGCTTCTTATCTAAGAATTACAATAAAATAATCTCCACAAGAGGAGCACCCTTGATTCTTGTGTATATGGAGGTCTTGGGACCTCTTCGAACAAGCAATATATAATAAAATAGTATTTTGAGGAAGTGTGCCCTTGATAATGTTATCGCACAGTTTGTAGTTTAGGTCATAGGCTAAAGGATAGAGATCAAACTGGCGTAACAGGAACCTTCCCCACCCAATGTCACCTCGATGGGGAGGTTCTTTCTGTTTAGGGAGGTTAGCCCAGGGGAGACGTCCCCGACAACCTGGGGTTTGAAGAGGCAGAAGGTATAAAGTCAAGTTTTAGAATCCCCTTCTCATAGGTTACCACCAATGTCAGACAGTCCGGCTAATCAGCCAATAAATGAAGTGTATGCCCTATTGAAAACACCTGCTCGGAACAAGACAATAGCAACACAATATATATGTATGCAGGCTATAACTCAAAGGGTTAGTACTTCAATGACTATCTGATATTATTCAATAAGCAATGCAATAGATATAAAATGAAGTCAACGTTTTGTCAATTAGCTATGAAAGATCATCAATTCATCAATATCTATAGAAATGACTAAGCCAACAGTGTATCCAATCAACAATTTGTTCAATAAATGCTTGAAATCATCACTTAATTGCTTGTATTCAACTTTTGCTGCACCAAGATGAGATATCCAACTATGACGTCAGCCCTAAATTAGGTTAGTTTGGTTAGTTAGGGTTTCAAAATTTAGTTTTGAAAGTAGTTTTTGTACACTAAAGCTTCAACATTGGAGGTTAGATATCAGTGCCTTAGGGTATATGG
>JZKD02S1687854.1:533534-547183 GCA_000966675.3 Picea glauca | reverse complement strand
TGGAGCTATTCTACATTTGAGGAGGGCGCATGGTCTTGGCAGGCTTATTCCTTCCTGGTAGCATATCTAGCCATCAGAATTCAGTGAGGTCAGTTGCAGAGTGAGGACATCAGCAGGAGCTACATTACTGCGGAGGGGTTTTCCATTCTGACATCACAGATGATTTCGGGAGCATTTACAGTGGTTATGGCAGTTTTCATGAGTGGCACACCATCCAGGGGCGCATCTGCTTGATAGAGCTTGTGTATCAACTTAGTTGGAGTTGCTATTGTATCAGGTTCCATCATTTATTGTGTTTACTGTAACCCTTACTTGCTTTTCCTCATATATACATATAGATCTCAAACTGGTTTTCCCCTGGAGTGTTTTGTCCAGGGTCATGTTGACCAAAAATACTGTGTCTACAAATGCATGCTATTAGTTCTTAGATCTGTCCATTATCAGCAGTAAACGATGTATTAGGTGTATTGTATTTATTTGAGATGCATGTACTAATTTCCTATGGCTGAAACGACATGCTAGAGCACCCAAATTGAGAATACAACCATAACAATCAGCTTAAAATAAACATGACTGTTGGCTGTTATAAAACAGCAGAAAACTAAAACAAGACAGCAAAAACTTAGAGCCTTAGCTTGGTCAAAGACAGACCAAGAAGGCAAGCTGATAGGACCTGGAATTTTCACAGCGTTCACCCGTCATTGCACGGACAAAAAGTACCCAAACAAGTGTCCCAAGGTGATTTGACGGGCTGTCAACTTTCCCTTTCCACATGCGATCCTTGGATTTGACATATCTAATAATATTCTGACACGTGACATCGGGGTGGGCTTGAGTGGTTTCAAGCTTACCCGCTTTTCCCCCCAATATGTATCTGGTGGTGCCACGTGCCCTCGAAACGAAACCGCGGTATTCTTATTGGCTCGCCTTCAAGAGTTAACTTGCGCGCTATTTCTCCGCCCTGTATGTCCTACGACCATCGATCAGCAGCACCCACGATCCACGACCCATCAGGTCCTATCAACTTCACACCATTGCCAGATTTAGCCCCGTCTGCTAGATGTGACCCTGTTTGCTAGTTTATCACTCTTCTATACGGATTTAGCCTCCTGCTAAATCCCAAGACTTGGAGTCAAAAATTTGTTACAGTGATAACAAGTTACAACACCCACTAGTGCTCATCCACTAGGGGCACATCCATAGGGATGTCCATATCTCTGGCTCAATGCATTACACAAAAGAACCACTTCTTCACTAGTGCTCGGCCACTAGGATCACATTCACCTGTGCTTGTCCACAGGCACGTCCACTCAACAGATCTTCTTTCCCATTGCATTAAACAAGAGAGTCATCTGGAGTTTCTCGTCAACTCTTCTTCTCAGAGGAGGCTAATACATCATCTTCATTTATGTTCTCATGACTATCCACCCAACACTTTGGGATTTCACACGTTCACCTTGTGCTCAGCCACAGGCACGTCCAACTCTGCAGATTACCTTTATCACTGTGTTACACAGGAGAATCATTTGGAGTTCTTCTCAACTCTATGTATGGAGGAGGTCATCTCTACGTTCCAGCTCTGTCTCAGATAGGAACCACACACCCTTCTCAAGGGCTTTCTCTCAGGTTTGTAAGCTAGAGAATGTAGCTGCAATGATCCACATCTCACAAGTTTGTAAGCTAGAGAATGTTTCACATAGCTGCAATCATCAACACCTGAAAGGGGGAAGGCGCTCTGGGGAGATGGTCATCAACTGGAGAAGTCGGGACGCCTTTGAAAACCATCCTCCTGTGTGGCCTATGGAGTGATCTGAGGCGAGGACCTCTAAGGAGCAAAGTGCAAGGTAGGGGTACCGTTTCCTCCTGGAATCAGAGTTCCTGAAAGATGTGACTCTGTGGAGGAAGGAGATCAAGTGAAAGATAACCTCGAGGCGGAATGGGTGGACACGGAACTCTGCCTGTATAATGGGCTGTGGGACTGTACGTTTGCATATGATGATGCGCCGGAGAAGCAAGGTTTGGAGTCTGGACTCTCTCCAACCGAGCCCAATCTGTCTGTATCAAACTCGGTCCACAGATTTCTGAGCCATAGAGTACTGTGGATCTGATAATTGCCTCCATTAGGTAGAGTTTGGACGAGATGTGCTGAGAACAAAGCACAAGAGCAGCCCAGACTTGTCACAAAAAAAACACCAATCTCTTTCTGCTGGATGTTGAATCCGATCCACACAAATGTGGTATTTATAGCCCTAACGGCAACTCCCTTCTGCTGGTAATAACTAAACTGGCACCCTCATCATGCTGATTCTGGAGCAGACAAGTACAAGTTAGAACTGCTGAGTTGTCTTCATGCCTAGCATTGGCATTATCCGCTAAATAAGGCACAAAAGCAACCGAAATGAACAAAGGCAGTGCCCTCATCAGTAATCTATGTTTCAATGTAAGAGAGGCAACATCAGCAGTTCATCTTCCTTGAATCAATGCACTGACATTATGCATGAACAGGGATGTTTCTGGATCTGAATGTAGTGTCCTAAATCAGAAGCAGGATCAGCACTTATCCTTGTAAATTAGCCTAAAAAGTAGCACTCATGCTGGTAACAGCAGGTCTATATCAGGATAAGATCATCGCCTTCCATCATGCAATTCAACCCAAGGACAATGCTCTATCTGCCGGTATAGTTACCTGTGTTCGGCCTTCAAAGGAGGGTCCCATATAATGATACATCTCCTCAAAACAATGCTTTAACTGCTGGACATAACCCACAGCAACATGTTCCTATGGCAACATGCCATCTCATGCAAATATGCCCTAGAACAGTGCCAAACATGCAGGAACAGTCATAAACAAGAGCACCCTCATCTAGGGCTTAATTCTCCATCAAATCTGGGAAATTGTGCCATGAAGAAATCAATTCTATACTTGCTATCCTTCAAGTCACCAATGGTCTTCAAATGTGTTTTTGAGCTTGCTTGATAAATAAGTAACCCCACAAAACAATTCGCCATAATTTGAATGAGTTTGGGACTTGTTATCACATGATTTGTACTTGTGCAAAAGCCCCACAAGATACTGATCTTGTGTAACAATTGGAGGTATCTACCGCTGTTACCTAAGCAGATACTTCCCTCTTTTTAGTGAAGGAGAGATGTCCAACACAAGGGAGGCTTCCCTAGTGACTTCAAGGGATCAAATAGCAAGATTAGCCAAGCCTACAACCCCCTATCTTGGTCACTTAGATGGTCAAGCTATGTCTAGGAAAGGTGAAGGGACAAATTGGTTTGAACGAGGTAATGTGTTTGACGTGTGTCTTGTTTTAGGTCACATGCCAAACACATGTTGGACATGTGTCCATGTCCAATAAGTGGAATACAGACATGGGCCCCCAATTGGACATGTCCTGTTTCTTAGATATTCAACTATTTTCCATCAGGTGTTCAGCTTCATTCAAATTTTTTCACTCCCATCAGTTCATGTCCACCTTGATGAATTTTTCTTTAATCTTGACTTGTTATTTGAGCAATGTTCACTTTCTTCTCGGCGCTCAACACTCTGTCTTTAGTTTTATCAGATCATGTTCGATCAAAGGTTGGTAACACAGGGATCTTTACAGGATCAATACCTATAGCAATCTTTATGATTGATTTGGAAACTTCTAGAATTATTTGCTATTATTTCTTGTATTTTCGACTGTCCCATTGCAATCCTGCTGCATAGCTTATCCTTGCAACCTTACATTATAAGCTGTCACACTTCTCTGCTGTTCCTCCCAAATTCCATTTACATATTTATTATCCGAGAGAAATCAGGTCCTTATGCATTGATGAGGACGGTCTTGTACAAAACTACGGACAAGAAGTGAAGCCTTTGAGAGCCATGTCTTTCCATTGTACCTATTCCTGACTCTGCATTTACAGTCAAATATGAGAAAGAAATTAATGATTTCTTGATTCTGCATTTCCTCGAGGACTTCCTTACAGTACAAGGACCAAAAGTGTCTTGCCATGTTCCTATGCAAGATGCTAAATCTTCAGCAGAAAACCCTTAGGGATTGGTCTTCCCATATCGCCAGATCCAGAATTATTACTTCCTATTTTCCACCACTAGATGGTTCATGTTGCAAGAGGCCTTATGATCAGGTTACCATTACCAGATTGGTCAGACACTGCAGACCTTAGAGCTCCCATCCAGCTATTAGCGTGAATCTCATCCCAACTTTTCCTGGCCTTGGATGTTAGGAGAGCTATTGGGTGGCACCATTCTCAGCGCATCTTTGTCAGCTTTTAAGGATCTAGGGCTTCTGTCTTGGCTCCCCCCGTTTGGTCCTTGCCCCTTATTATCCATTGGGTTTCTTTTCTTGCACTCCATTGTATTTCTTTAACAGCTTACTTTGTTATGTCCCCTGTAAACTTCCAGTTCTACTCTTTGTCAAAGATGCCTTAGGTACTCAAGTTTTACACTCTGGATATTGTCCTTTCGCAGTCCTGTTGGTTATTTTTGGCCACTAGTGGACACTTGTATTTAAATTAAACTAAATTATTGAAAATGAGTACCAACTAGACATTGATTAGTCTCGGAGATCTTTTTTCTTTTGTTGAGTCTGCAGTGTTCTAATTAGCAGTAAATGCAAGCCTTCACTTTCCTGAAGCTACCAGTTGTAACTATTGCTTCCAGATTTTCCATTGCAAACATTGAACAGTGGTAATGTGTTTTTTTAACTTTCCAATTTTATGTGAGGTCTTTATTTTAATTTTAGAGTGGTCATCTGTAATTTTAATGTCATGTGCTGACACATAAACTTATCTATGAAATAGAGTGCCATGTATGACAAGCTTCAGGCAGTCTCAGGATTGAATATAGTTTGTGGTAACTTCGAAATGTCTTTATAGATAATGAGTGGTCATTTATGCAGGCAAGGTTCAAGGAATTTTTTATGATGTGGCTTTCTCGGTAGAGGCATATGAATGCATCATGAAATTCAAGGCTTCATTATAATACAAGATCTCATACACAGCATGATAAATTTAGAGGACAAGAACTGACGGAAATTTCAATTTTGTCATTGTTTACATACATTCTATGTTCTTGAAGGGTTTTTAATGGGAGCAAACATACTAAGTGCCTTTGTTCCTGCAGGATATATCTGATTATTTGAAAGGTTGTAAGTTTCTCCCAAAGCTTAACAATGAATTGCCAGATGAGCGAAATTCCACATACAAGGAGCGCTTCAGTAGTCTTAAAAACTTGATTCTCATTATGGTAAGTATGAAATCCTACTAAATGAAGATTGCAAACGCTAAGTGCCCAAATCAAACTGGCATTGCCGATTGTGAAGTACCGATAGAAAGTTTTAACCAAAATTTGTACAGGTTTACAGTAATGTTATTTGATTATGTTGTTGAGCAATTTATTATGTCTTATTTTTGGTAGTTTGAGCACGATACTGTTCTGATTCCACGCGAGACAGCATGGTTTGGATATTATCCTGATGGCAATTTCAGTGTGATATTGCCTGCAAATGAGGTAAAGTTTTTATTCTGTGACGAGTGAATTGGTAATTATGCACAATTGGGAAGTACTTGGATGAGCCGAGCATACTCTGTTCCCTTTTCAGACCGCTCTCTATAAAGAAGATTGGATTGGCTTGAAGACCTTGGATGATGCGGGAAGAGTGAAATACATCAGTGTACCTGGGAATCACCTTGGTATCACTCCTAGTGACATGCTCAAGTACGTTGTTCCCTACTTAGAAGAAGATGCAGTTATCCGTGAAATGGCTCAGCAGCTAGTGCCGAATGCATAAAATGTTTACTTGAGACGCGGCTACACAATCCGTTGGGAGTTTTTCTTGCAATTTGTGAAAGAAGCATGTAGTAAATTGTCAATTGTGAAAGCTTCTCTGTAATATTACAGTATAGTATTTCGGATGGTTGACTACATGACAAACTTACATGGGATCAAGAGTCTCTGTTATGTATAGAACTTCAAAGATTATTTATCATGGATTATTATCATGAACTGTATACTTTTATTCGAACAGATTCATGAAGTGAAAGAGATCCATCTCTTCATATTGCTCCATTCCTACATGACTTTCCAATATAAAATGTTTAGTACATGGATTTTGTAATAGAGACGGTCCATTAAAATTTCAATTTACACTATTGAAATGTGTTTTCGTGTGAGATCCAAATTCTCTATCTTTAGGCATACGTTGTTGGAAAGTAACCTCTCATAATATTATTGTTGTGCTGAGAGGCACTTTCTACATCCAGGTGAGGAAGCTGTGTAAAGTGTAAAACATCTATGAAATATAAATGTCGACTTTATAAAGAAAAAAAATAAACTAATATAAAAATAACAATAAAATAATTAAAAAAAGGTTATCCTTACAAAGTAATAATAAAATAATAATTTAGATCTATGTTAACTTTGGATTGATCAATCATTGAGGATCAAGTTTTTCAAGGTGTAAATCTCTACCTAATTTTTTGCATTTTAAAAAAGGTTTATATTTTGAAAGATATGTTCCATTTTAGTGCTTAATAGAACTGATGTTAAGATGGATATAGACTTGTATGTAAATTGCTATGACATGGACTTCAAAAATATTGGTGCTTAACATTGTTTCATTGGTTTGTTACAAAAGTCAATATTTTTTATTTAAATGTTTATTATTTTCGAAACCCAACCAAATCATTGCTTCTATTGTAAATTGCTATGACATGGACTTCCAAAATATTGGTGCTTAACATTGCTTCATTGGTTTGTTATAAGAGCCAATATTTTTTATTTGAAAAGAGAGTAAATACTTGTCATAAATGTTTATTATTTTCGAAACCCAGCCAATATTGCATGGGACTTGTTTCTAAGAATGCTATAAATAACCCCATATATATATAGTAAGATTTGAACTTCTACTTCTCTCATCATTAACAAGATTGAAATAATTTTGGGTTGTAGGTTTTTAAGCTATAGCTAGTAAATGACTAGTGATCACCTTTGTTCACATAAAGAGACTTAGGGTCAATTTAGTAGGATGGTAGAGGCAAAGGATATATATTTTTTCTGTCCTTTCCATTATTTAAAAATATATATATGTCTTATATATTGACTATAATTAAAGAATAATGATCATCCAGTTGAGGAGAGTCCACATTGAAGACTCAAAAAACCTATCAAAAGACCCAAATCAACATACTTAAGAATACAAGATACAAATAACATATTGGGAGAGTCATACATTGTCTTACATCATGTCTACATTGTTAACATTTGATAAAAAGTTGAATTATTCAAAAAAATGCCTTGAATGAAGGACCTCCTTTGACCCATCAACATACTTGATCACCTACAAAGATCCTATTTGTTTTCCACACGTTTGCTTATATAGGTGTTATCTTCTTGTTTATGTTCTTCCCTCATCAAGTGGTGACATGAAAAGGATTGGAAGGACTTCAGATCCCAAGCTCTCATGAGCACTCCATGTAGTAACATTTTTTTATGCTCTATTGATCCTTCTAATTAGGAGATGACTATTGAGTACCCAAAGCCCTGTATGTCCCCCACTCATCTCCAAGGCTAAATTCATAAGGGACACTACTTGAAGTTTCGTTACATTGTTTGAGCCTTTTCCCACACCAATATCAAAAGAAAGCTATTACAAGTCAAAGCTATATAACATTTCCCTAGCCTGGTTCATCCCCGACATTCCTTGTGATGCTTTATTGAAAAATCTATAAAGTATCTATCTCTAATCTTACCTCTGCTTTTGCCACTTGTTTTTTTCAACCTAACCATAAGCTTTGTAAGCTTTGTGTACTTTGTAGTAGGCCATCACAAGGAAAATGTTTTTCCCTAGTAGAGTGTTACATTTTTTACCAACCATAAAACCCATAAAACAAACACTGGTAAGGAGTGATGCTTCTTCCTAGTATCCTCATCATCCAATGAGTTTTGAGTGTCTCTTCCAATGAAGACCCTTCCCACTTTCTTCACCTACAGTTATCATTTTCACTATTGGCCAAACCTCCTTGGTGAAGTGGCATGTTAGAAAGAGATGAAGCACACTCTCCCCCTTGTTCTCTGTGTAGAACATAGAATCCAAGTTCTTGCCAAGATAATCTTTGGAGATTGTCCTAGGTGTGTAATTTTTTTAAACAATGCTAAGCAAATTGTACACTCAAATAAAAACAACCTAAACACTAGGTAGGTATAAACTAAAAACTCTAATTAAAATAGCAACTTCTAAATTCAAAAACTTCATCATCAAACATCCTATCTCATTTCATTACTATCTTATGTTGTGATGGAACATAGAGCTTGTAAGCCTTGGAGGACTCATTATAGCCAACAAGATTACCCTTCATGTTGGAGGGTTCAAGCTTCCTCCTTTTCCCCTCTGGAACATGAATGTAGTAGATAGGGCTTCGAAATACTTGAAAATGAGAAATATTTGATTTCTCAACCATGAAAGATTCCTCTAGAGTCTTGTCCTTCAACACCCTGTGAGGACACCTACTATGAATGTAAACAACACAGATGCACACCTCTACCCAAAGAAACATGGGCAATTCTAGTCATGAATCATGGCCTTTGTTGTCTCTATAATTAATATGTTCTTCCTATTTGCAACTCCATTTTGCAAAGGGTTGTAAGGAACTATCAACTCCCTTTTGATCCATGCATCCCTACAAAAGACATCAAAATATTTTAAGGTATACTCTACTCCATTATCATACCTCAAAATTGTAATCTTCTTAACCATTTGATTCCCCACAAGAGCTTTGAACTCTTGGAACTTCGCAAAGACCTCATCTTTGGTCTGCCTAAAATAAATCTAGGTTTTCCTAGAGGAATCATCAATTAATGAAACATAGTAAACATTACCCGACATTGAAATTGCAAACATAGATCCACACACATCTAAATGCATCAGATCAAGAATTCCTCTTGGTTTGTGCTCACTTCTTAGGAAAGAAGGCTTGGAATTTTTGTTGAATGCACATTCCAATGTTCTCAATCTTGAAGTCTAACATTCCCTACACCATGTCCTTCAAGAGAGGCATGGCTCCATAGTGTAAGTGACGTAATTGTATGTTCCATAATTGACACAAACTATTGTTTCTATTGTTGGGATCCTCCCTAGGGTTGTAATGGGGGGCCAAAGGGCACATTAGAGTAATAATAGTGTAGTTATGGCGAACATTGAATGTAAAGTGGAATGGGTGTACTATGTTTGTTATTATTAAATAAGGCCCACTAGGTAGTTAGCATGGAACAAATGTAATGTGGCCTCGTTAAAGAAAGTCCACTAGGTAGTTAGCATTTGGTTAGGATAAGGGTTTTCTAGTTGGCTATAAATAAGGATGGAGTCCTCCATGTGAAGGATGTATTGGAGCTTAGCTAATTGGAAGGTTGCCCCCTCTAAGAGACAAATGAACAGGAGTAGATCCTTCCATAACAAGATCGTTATACGGTGTTTCTATACTTTAAGGGTATTTTGATAAATAAAATGTTGAACATTCATGAATATATTGTTTGTGATTCAATTTTAAGGGTTAAGGATCGTAGCAAATGGTATTATAACTTTTTATTGGGAAAAAGTGAAAGAAATATTTGTTTTTGCAGTTTTTTCAAGGGACAAAAGTAGGGCCATGATGGTCAGATCCATTCTTGTAGCTTTTTTGCAAATCTAAAAAATAAAATTACAAATATGAATTACTCAAAAAATACTCTATTAAAAAAAACTGTTCAAAACGGAGTTAGGAAGTGAAGATATTGTTGATTTAAAATCAACTATTTTATGGTTTTTTCTATTATGGCCATGACTTTATTTCAGGTATTACGGAGTAAATAAATTTTGACAAGTTGCCTAGATAGAAGCTAGACCAAATCCAAGTGAAAGAGCAATTTAACAGCTTCAGTTTTGCATATTATATGATATAATTATGAGCCATGTTAAGGAAGTTTCCCCCTGTTATGAATATAAATATAAATAAATAACAAATAACTAATTATTAACTACTAATGCAGAGACACCTCATATGAAATGCCATGCCTCTTATGAAATGGCACCCCTACATGGGTATATATATAGGCCCTCATTCTCATTTTATCTCATCTCATATCTCATTCATTATTATACATCTATTATTTAATATATAATTTATTATCCTATATGGTTTTCTACATTGTGTTCCAAGTATTTTGGATTATTAACTCATGAGCCAAGTTGGTTCACCACACCCCCTTGAAGAGTCGAGTGAACAAAGCTCTCTATTTTGTATTATCGAAGAGATATTTTGTAGGGTTTATCTCTCTTTTCTCTGGTGTTCTTGGGTTTTGCACTACATTTTATGATGTTGCTCTAAATTTGTCGGGTTAAGTATACTACAAGTGGTATCAAAGATTTTTCTTGGGCACAAAGTGGGAGAATTTTTGGCTACAATGTGGGAGATTTTTTTCTTTTTTCTGAATTTTGATGGAAAAAAAAGAATGACAACCTTCAAGTCTATTTCTAAAACTTTTTGTGCATAATTTAGTATGGGTAGTTGAGATGTCATTGATTTAAAATCAACCATTTTTTAGCGGTTTTATCCGATGATGACCATGAATTTCGATGATTGATATCTTTTGAAAGAGTGCACAAATTTAAGTCAAATTAGTGCCAGTAAATCTAGAGAAGTTGTGGAATTTCATAATTCGGGTCATAATAGTGTTGGCCAGTTCACATTTTTCTTTATTGTCTTATAAGCTGCCTACACCAACGTTTTGCAAACATCGATTTTTTCGTCGCAATTTTCAAATAAACGACATTTCTATTTCTTTTGCGACATTTGCACATTTACCTTCGTTTTATTTTCACGACTGTAAGCGTGAAAACTTCATCTTTCGAAGTCTCATTGAAATCATTATCTGAACTGTCATTATTTCTCTTTTCGATATGCCTAGTGCGCTTACATTTCACTTATTGATTGCGGCTGGCAAAACTTTCGATCTGTACTCATTACTCATGCTTCGATTGATTGTGTAATTTGGTTCTATTGAGTTTGCAATGCATTGGCATTTGGATTTGCATCTTATTTGACTTACTTGACCTTGGGTTTCATAAGATACATGAGTGTTATGGTTAAATCTTTCATATATATCTTTTAATATGATACCTATGTTTGTGTCTTCGTAACTATTGGCTTGTTGATTATATGAATACCCATTGGCACATTGGTTAAACTATTGATGATATGAGTTGATACATTGGCGCATAGTTGATTTTGGTTTTGATTTATATGTCGGGCGTTTAAAACTATTGCATAACGTTTGCGCGCGTTGGTTTATACATTGATTTCATTGGTTGGCCAAGTGATATGACTGTTGAACTATACTATGATGGATTGAACAGCTATGTAAGCCGGCGGTTGTACTTTGGTAATAAATTTTTGCATGGCAGAGATAAGCTCCACCACCTTCGCACGATAGCATTTATGCCTATCCCTTATCCTCGTTCACTTCTGTTAGCTCAGGTAGCTCCGCTCCTGTGTGTGTTATGATCCAAACCCTCGGCTTACCATGTGCTCGGCTCCATGGCACCAGTCGTGCAAATCGAGCCAAATGGAAACCAAGCCTTGTTAATGTTTGACAATGCCCGAAAGGACTTGGAAGAAAATGGATGGCTCACCTTCGTGCAACGATTTGAGGGTTTTAATCTAGCTGTAGCACAACAGTTTGCCTTGAATTTTGATGGCTGTAGAGCCAAGGTGGGTGACACTCAATTGGAAATCGATGAGAAAGTTATCAGCTCTGCTACAGGGTTACCCTCCTCGGGACAGCGTTGGTTCAAAAATTGTAAGGTCGAGGAGGTTCCATGGACACTACTGTTTGTCTCCCCAAAGGTCACCTCTTGTGACAGAGGTATGCCCATGTCTGTACTTGAACCACGATGGCACCATACTTTGATGGTAGTCAAATAGTTCGTGACCTGTGAAGGTCGATACAAACTCATTTTTCTCTACCACCTGCGTTTATTAATGAATTTTATGGGATACTCGTTGAATATGCCCTTTTACTTTCAACGCAACCTATATAAAATGTCGAAAAGGTTTAAACGACAGAAGGCTGACAGTAGCATGTTCCACTATGGGCTTATTAAGCTTATCATTGTGCATCACTTGAGTTTACACGGTGATAGTTGGAGGGCTTTCATCGCCCGAAATGGTTTCAATGACACAGACCCTGTACAGGTTGACAAACCTGTGGTGAGCGAAGCCAAGGCCGAGCCGCATGTGCCCTTCCATATCCTACTGCCTCCTCCTAAACCTTCGGCCGACCCTAAGGTTGACTTACCCGACGCTATAACTGAGAAGTGTGAGACTATTAAGAAGCCTGTGAGCAAAAATCCCAAGGCAAACCCTACTAGAAATAAGCCTAAACCCTCTGTTGAGCGAGACCCTATCGTCCTTAGTGAGGATTCGGATTCTGACGCAGAACGTTTCTTAGCTAGAAAGTACCCTTACTCGCAGGGTTTGTGCCCCGAACCACCTTACGATTTCGTGACAAATCTTCCCCCTTGCCTGAGAAATGATCCTAGCTACCCTGGTATCAAATTGCCTCGCGAAACCCTCAACAATATGACCAAACCCTCGCCTGCTCTTCCAAAGCCCACACAGTCATCCTGTAACCAATGCGATTTATGGTTGAAACGATACTACATTGACGTTCCCATACTCCAATCAAAAATTCAATCACTGGAAGATCAAATTGCAGTATTGACCAATCAAAGAGACCAACCTCAAGCATCTGATAAGAAGCAGAAGACAACCAGCTCCATCCTTTTCAAGAATGTTGAATCGGCCACTGTCATTGTCAACTCCAAATTATTGTGATCAATCCATCTGCTCGTCATACAGGTATAATTTTGACATTGTTCTAGTTGTGTGAATAATTAGGGTTGATATAATGATTTCAATTTTGTTTTCGGATAGCTTTGTGTATATTTCGAAATGACTCTGTCATTCAGTGTTTATCCTGTACATTATTTTGCTTTGCTAAAAATAAATGAAATTTTGGTTTGGATATACGATTTGCGTATTCCCAGTTTAACCATTGATAGATTCTTATCGGATTTGAATGATTTTCGTTTGGATTTGATTCGTTAGTTGTCTGATTGAGTTAGCGAGACTGGCGGTTTGCTTTCGATCGAATTCGTTGTGAATACAATCAGGTTTGGATTTGATTTCGTTATGGTTTGTATACTGTGGTAGGCAAACGATCTCAAGGAGGTTGGTTGTTACGATTTTTTTTAGTATGTTGTGTCATATAATTTTTCAAATCGGGAATACCACTCTGTTCAATCTAATTTGGAAAGAACGACTCTGTTTTTATAAAACAATGCTCTCATTTAAGCCTGTGCAAATGCGCCCGAATTATGGAATGGATTTGATTCATGACAACCATGCTAAACCCCAGCCAATTAATTCGCTTGATTGGATTGTTGTTAATTCAATCATTTTCATGAGTTGGATTCGTATCATAAACGAATGCTCTGTTTGATTTTGATTTATAAAACGAGTTGGTTATATCCAGATCCACGATTGATATATATGTTAAATTCGGTTATAATTCGTTTGAAATGAACGATTTCGTTCAATGT
>JZKD02S1687854.1:498022-512061 GCA_000966675.3 Picea glauca | reverse complement strand
TATTGTGTCACTATTGTAAATCCTTCAATCCTATCCCAAGTTATTCTTAAGGGGGGATGTTAGGATATTTAGACACTTAGGAGTTAGTAAGATCTACTTGGTCTATTGTGTCGTTTGGTAAAAGTGTGTTTTCTAGTGTGTTTCTTTAGTATGCATTTGTAGTTAGCAAATCTGACGGTCACAATATGTTCTCGACATAGAGTGATCCGACGGTTCATACTCTCCTCGATCTTAACGACCATTGATCCGTGGATTAACACCCGATTGGTCCATGATCTCTATTTAAAGAGCATGGAGGGTCATTTTCCGATGATAGATTGTGAGAAACTCTCTTGTAAAATCTCTTTGTAATCTTTTTCTTTGCATTAATAAACTACTCCAAGTGGCCACATTGGTTGGGTCCATGGATGTTTCCCCGTAGGGGTTTTACCATGTGAAAACATAGGTGTGTTGATCTTTGATCTGGTTATGTGAGTGGTTATTGAAGGTGTTCATCCTCTGTTGGAATACCTGTGTTTTCAAACACTTTGTTGGCCTCCCGTACTAGGATAATAACCAAGATGACCTCCCATAGGGATAATAATCAAAATGGCCTCTTGTACTAGGATAATAACCAACCAAGAAAATTTGGACTCTCGTACCAGGGATCATGGTCCTCCAATAATTAAATAAGAAAATTTGGCCTCTTGTACTAGGATAATAACCAAGATGGCCTCCCATAGGGATAACAACCAAAATGGCCTCCTGTACTAGGATAACAACCAACCAAGAAAAAAAAGGACTCACGTACCAGGGATAATGATCCAATTCATGAGGTATCCCACACCAGGGATTATACCCTTCATTATCGAAATGCAAGCAACTACAGAGTAATGAAATCAAATAAGAAATGTAGTACAAGACTTACCTTAGTCTACAATCATGCTTAATCTTGCTTCCGGTCCTCTTGATAAAGTTGAGATAGAGAAGAACTACTCGTCATTCTTGCTTGCAATCCTTAACTTCTCTTGAGGTGGCTAATGTTGATTTCGTTGCACATCACTCAAAACTGAAACTTCTTCAAACTCAGATTTTGATATGCTTCATGTAGCAAGCCTTGAAACTTGTGCCCAAGATGATTCTCTAGTTTCTCCTTAATCTTTGCTTGGTTATGCACAAGATGGTTCCAAACTTCATCTTTAAACTTATCTTGAAAAATCCTCAGGACAAACCTTGTTGTGGTTGCAGATTCACCACATAAATAGCTTCAGAATTATTACAAGACCGCTTCAGAAATTACTTTAAAAGTTGCCTCAGGTTCTTGTTTTCATGGCCTGAATTCTTCCACATAACTGATATAGGATTTGTTGTCCAAGGAATCGGCCTCATGATAGGATCCTTTGCTGGGTTATATAACTATTTATGTAACTGTTTAAAATACCCCTGAAAAACCCTGCTGCAATCTTTCCTCAAACTGCACACAATATACCTTGAAAACAAGCCTAGAATTCACACTAAAGGTTGCATTAAGCTTGGCGACATCTATCACAAATAACTATTGGGAACCATGGCTACAACAGAATTGAAATTCAGCCTCACTCCATGCTTAAGACATACCACAGATTTGGTCCCTCTGTACCTCAAAAACTTCTCTGAAATTTTGCACCCAGAACTGCTCTGAGAATCGCCCTTTCTGCTTCTGAAATATGTTCAAAGAACATGGATGAAATATATTGGAATACCCTCGAAATCTATGCTGAAACTTGCACAAAAGACTGCCCCAAACATTTCTCAACCTCGCCTTAAATTTGTTTTAATTTTGCCTCGGTATAGGCCTTAAAATAGACATGAATTGGACTAAAGACAGACCTGGAATAGACTCAAAAATTCACTACAATGCTCTGAAATTTTATCCCTCTATTACAGCCTCAACTCTGCCCTTGTCCTAGCCACAAACATCCACAAATTCACCACAAAACTTTCCTTGATGCTCTTGGAGACCACTTCAGATTTGGCCTCAGAAAAAGCCTCAATATGCCTAGAAACACAGAATTCAACCTCAGTTTTATAGCCTCAGAAAATGCGCCTTGCTTGCCTCAGAAATTACCCCAAAGCCGCAAGCCCTACCAAAGGTTTGCAACTGCCTTAGAGGCCTGAGACCAGTCTTTAAATTTTATTGCATGGGTCCGACCCCTTTCTTATACCAGCGACAAGTGTTCTATCATCCTTTTAATTGTTCATGGTTGCCTCCTTTGATGTGCAACTGATCTTCTTCGAGTAACTGCTCTGAAACCATGTTAAGTTTTGGCTCAAGCATGAGGTTTATTTCTTTTTTTGTTTATCATTACTTGAACCATACACAATGACTACGGTAACAATAACTAAATGCAGTAAACCAAGATCACAAGAAGAATAACCATTCACAAGAACACAAGAAATATCCTAAGAAACCCTTCTACACAAGGGAAGAAAACCCAGCAATCCTTTGTTATATTCTCAAGAGAAGATCCCCCATCACTCAAAAGGGTGTTGCAGTTCTCATAATTTCAGACCTCAACTTCTGAAATCTTGAGATGACACAATGATAAGTGTGTAAACCTCAATGGGGATTCACCTTTATTTATACAAAACTTATCACATCAAATGATGTGTCTATTGGCACAATAGGGCCGACCTCTACAACTTAATAATATAATTAATATAATTAATAATTACAATATTAATTATCTTTACATGGTGGGGCCGACCTGTACCCTTTACAACATAATTAGGGTTACAGGTAAATCTTACTCTTAGACAATATAGCAAGGATCTCACACATCCACTAGTGCTCAACCACTAGGGACATGTCCACCTATTCTCAACCACAAGAATGTCATACTCAACAGAATCATCTGGATTACCACATCATCTCAACTCTCACACAAAGGAGAACGATACACCCATCACATGGGCACACCCAACCACTGGGGGACGACTCAACTCTCCAGAGGAGAACGATGCTCCAACCACTTGGGGGTCGATTCAACTCTCTCACAGAGGAGAACGATGCCCCATCACATAGGTATGACCAACACTGGGCTCCCTCTTAGTTTGACTCAACTCAGTAACAGAGGAGAACGTATCCTAGAGGATGTCTCACGAAGTTGCAATCATCGACACTATGGACTTAGTTGAGTCGGCTTGAGATGGTGCTCTAGATGGTACTCCTGTGGACTCAGTTGAGTTAATTTGTTGAGTGCGGCATCCCAGTGGTTGAACATAGGTGGACGTGTCCCTAGTGGATGAGCACTAGAGGATGAGAGAGATCATTTCTATATTGTTTGACAGTAAGATTTGTTGTAACCCTAATTTATTTTGTAAAGGGTACAAGTCGGCCCCACCATGTGAAAGATAATTAATATTGTGTAAAGATTAATTATATTTTTGAGTTATAGAAGTCGTCCCTATTGTGCCAATAGACACACCTTTTGTTGTGTCAGATTTTGTATAAATAAGAGTGGATCCCCATTGTGGATCACACTCACTCACTTGTCATCTCATAAGTTCAGCAAGCACTTGTATGGTTGAAGTGTGCACCTCTCTTAGATGCTAGTTTCTATCTTTTTTAAGCATCCTCTTGTGTGCTAATGTTTATGGTGTGGGGGGTATTCTCTTGAGAATATAACAAAGGTTTGTTGGGTTTTTCCCTTGATTGAGAAGGTTTTTCCTAGGATACTTCTTGTGTTCCTGTGCATGATTATTCTTCTTGTGATCTTGGTTATTGCAGCACTTGTGTTTGGTATTGTTTCATTGTTTATGGTTCAAGTACATGCTAAATGAAATAAACTACATGTGCATGATCTAAGCATTAAAACTCAACATGGTATCATAGCAGAGTTCCTGAAGAGACCATTGCACAAGCCATTAAAGAGCCAGTCGTCACCTTCTTGTTACAACTGCAAAAACAACCCTTCTTCTTTTTCCAGTTTCAACACTTTACACTTGAGATTTGGGGAAAAGAATTCATAGGAGTGTATGGCCTCCTTTAGCGCACCTGTAAATACACTCAGATTGAAAATCGAAGAACTTCTGATTTTTGGCCCTAGGGTTTCTAGGGTTTCCGCAATTTTATGCAGAATTTCGATTTTAGGGTTTTTTTCATCTCAGTGAAGGATTTTTGCAGCTCACCAGTGTTATTCTGACTTTCAAGGCTTGGTTTTGGCATTTATAAGTCCAACGAAACCTAAGGTTGCTATCCTAGCCTAGTCGTTAGGTTTCCTAGCCTAGTCGTTAGGATTTATGGAAGAATCTGCAAACCATGAGGAACAGAACTTTGGTGGAAGATAGGCTTGATAAATCAAGAAACTTTAGTTCCTGGAAATCAAGACTACAGATTACCCTGGAAGAGGATGACCTATTGAGTTTGATAGAAAAGACTCTACTAGAAACAACTATCGATTAAGAGAAGGATGATTGGAAGGAAAATGACGTCAAAGCAAGGAAGATAATCATATATTCAGTAAGAGATCATTTATTACCTCGTATTGCTACCCTAAAGACAACTTATGATATGTATGATGCATTGAAGAATATGTTTGAGAGTAACAACACAATCAAAGCCCTTATATTGAAGAATCATCTTCAAAATATCAAGATGACAAAAGCTGACATCATTTCTACCTTCTTCATGAATATTTCAGAGATCGGAGATCAGCTAGGTGCCATTGGAGAAACCATATCAGAAAGAGAACTTGTATTGACTACTCTCAATGCTCTTCCAAGGAATTGGCAACCATTTCTTCAAAGTATCAGTGGTAGAGAAGATCTACCTGGATTTGATCGTCTATGGACATATTTCACCCAGGAGGAAACCAGACTCATAGCCAGAGGAGTGCAAGACTCCCATCATGATGACAATCATGCTCTTGCCTTTCATACAAAGAAAGTAAGAAGAAATAGAAGAAATTTCAACAAAGAATTCAACGACAATAAAACTTCGTCAACTTCAGGTCATGAACACAAAAAAGACAATTCAAAGATTCAGTGTTTTAGATGTGACAAGTATGGACACATTGCGAGAAATTGTCCTACCAGGAAGAAAGGAAGACAACTTGCATCCACTGCTGATGTTGATCCAGAACCACCTCAGAAAGATGAAGACATAAAATATGAAGCATTTTTCTTCATATCATCACTCTCAGGTACGGTTCCTACTGATAGTGATATTTGGTTAATTGACAATGGTGATTCCAGACACATGATTGGATATAGAGATCATGTAACATACCTTTTTGAGAAAGAGTCTAGTCTACATGTTGTACTTGGAGACAATGTCAGATATACTGTGAAAGAAGTTGGAACTTAGACATTCCAACTAGATTCTGACATACCACTTCAGTTGAGTGAGGTATTGTATGTACCTGGGATGAAAAGGAACCTTGTCTATGTTTCTGCCTTAGAGGATAAAGGCTACAAGATTACCTTCTCTTAAGGAAAAGTTCTTGCATGGCACAAGAACTCACATATGGATTATGCCCGAATGATTGGTGTTCGAGAAAACAGTTTGTACAGATTGATTATATGACCAATCCATGCCATGTTACATGATACTGTCAGCTTGAGCAATATATGGCATAGGAGAATTTATCATATACATTATAGAGCCCTTCCCACTCTGGGGAAGATGGTAACAGGCCTTCCAGAGATACATGTTCAGCATGATGGCATTTGAAGAGGTTGTTCTCTTGGAAAGAATGGCAAAGTGTCCTTCTTGAGCAATGACAACAGATCCAAGGGGATCTTGGAGTTGATACATTTAGATCTTTGTGGACCCGTGACTGTTTCTTCCTTGAATGGATATTTGTACTATGTGCTTTTCATTGATGATCACTCTCAGAAGATGTGGATTTACTTCTTGAAGACCAAGGATGGAGTCCTTGCAAGATTTCAAGAGTTTAAAGCTCAGGTTGAGAACCTGACTGGGAGGAGGATCAAGGTGTTGATATCATATAATGAAGGAGAGTACACCTCCATGGATTTCATTGATTTATGTATTGAGGTAGGGATCAAGAGGGAGTACATCGTTCCTTATAACCCTCAGCAGAATGGGGTTGCAGAGAGGAAGAACAGAACCATTATTGAGGCAACCAAAGCGATGATACATGATCAGAATATACCTATGATTTTGTGGGAAGAAGTATCCATGACAGTTGTGTATGTTCAGAACAGGAGTCCTCATCAAATTTTGAAGAACATGACTCCCGAAGAAGCCTTCACTGGAGCGAAGCCTAGGGTTGGACACTTTAGGATATTTGGGTGTCCATTATACATTCATGTACCTAGGGAGAAGAGGACCAAGCTAGACCCTTCAAGAAGAAAGGGTACATTTGTGGTGTACAGTGAATCTTTGAAGTCTTACCGGATATACATCCCTGGTCAGAGAAGATTGAGGTGAGCAGAGATGTCACCTTTGAGGAAGAGATATCCTTTTGAAGATCCATAGAATCTCATATGGATATTGACAACGAGATAGTACCTTCTCCCCCTTCAGCAATTAAGAGGGAGACATTCATTGATACAGTTGATCTAGTTGATCCCGTAGCTCCAGTTGATGTTCCCAAAGACATTGAAGTAGTCCATAAAAGGCATGTCTGGGATCGACAAACTCTGCAGGCAGTAGAGGGACATGTAGCTCCTCAAGGTACATTCTGAGAGAGAAAGAGACCAAAAATATTTTCGAGTTATGTTTCAGCTATGAGCGACATCATTGATACCCAACCTTCTTTTCATGGAGAAGCAGCAGGTCGGAAGGTATGGCAAGATTCCATGACAGAAGAGTATCAGTCCATCATGAAGAATGATGTGTGGGATATTATTTCGAGACCGAAAGGGAAGTCTATGGTGACTTCCAAGTGGATCTATAAGATTGAACATGCAGCTGATGGAAGTGTCGAGAAGTACAAAGAGATATTTGTGGCTAGAGGATTCTCTTATGTGGAGGGAATAGATTATGAGGAGACATTTTCTCATGTTTCTTGAAACACTTCCATCTGTACGATTATTTCCCTAGCTGCATCCATGGGTTGGAGACTACATCAGATGGATGTAAATACATCCTTTCTCAATGGTGATATTGAGGAAGAAGTTTACATCAAGCAGCCAAATGGATTTGTGATACATGAGAAGGATTCCCATGTGTGCAGGTTGAAGAAGCCATGTATGGACTAAAGAAGGCACCTCGTGCTTGGTACGAGAAGATTGATGGATTCTTGATGAGTTTGGGCTTCAGCAAGAGTGTTGTTGATCCCAACCTATACTACCATAGTGTTAGTGATGAGTGTTTGATTTTGGCCTAGTATGTTGATGATTTATTCCTCACCAATTCAGAAAGTCTTATTGTTGAATGCAAGTGTGCATTGACTTTTGAATTCGAGATGAAGGACCGGGGTATGATGCAATACTTCTTGGGACTAGAAGTATGGAAGAGGACTGATAATATTTTCTTAGTCAAGGAAAATATACAGTGGTGATATTGAATAAATTCAGTATGATAGACTGCAATTCCATGCCTACACCGATGGTGATGGATCTAAATAAAATGAACGAGGCTTCTACTGATTCAGGGGAGATTGATCCACATCTCTACCGATAACTAATTGGATCATTGATGTATCTAGTTAACACCAAACCTGATATATGCTATGCAGTGAATGTACTCAGTCAGTTTATAAGTCATCCAAGACAGACTCACTGGATAGAAGTGAAGCATGTGTTGAGATATCTACGAGTCATAGTTGGATATGGCATGCAATATGCCTCTCGTGTAGACATGAAATTGCAGGGATATGTCGATGCAGATTGGGCAGGGAGCGTAGTGGACTGGAAGAGCACATATGATTGTTGTTTTACTTTGGGATTTTCCATGGTTTCCTAGTGCAGCAAGAAACAAAGCTCTATGGATTTGAGTATCGCAGAAGTAGAGTACATAGCGTTATGTGTGGTAGTCTGTGAAGTAGTACTATGGATTTGCAAGCTCCTTGTAGATTTATTTGTTCATGATATGGATTCCACAGTTATCCATTGCGATAACCAGATTTGTGTGAAGCTCCCAAAGAATCATGTGTTTCACGATAAATCGAAACACATTGAGATCAAATACCATTATATCAAAGATATGGTGCAGAGGAAAGTAGTACACGTGCAGTACCTTTCTACACATAAGCAGGTTGCAGATGTCTTCACCAAACCACTTGCCAAGACGAAGTTTGAGTACTTTCGTGAGATACTTGGCATGGTGGAGAATGCCTCCCTAGTTGAGAGGGAGTGTTGTTGATTGCATATTCATGAGACATCCTCCATATCGTTCTCCTCTGAAATGAGTTGAGACATATGTGAGAGAGATCCAAAGTGTTGGGTGTTCCCATGTGATGGGTGTGCGTCAAACTATGGAATGAGTTGTGATGACGTGTGGTCTCTTGTCTACTCCTTTGGACTGAGTTGAGATGACTTGAGATGGTGTCCTTCCTTGTACTCCTCTGGATTGAGTTGAGACGGCTTGAGATGGTCTCCTTCCTTGTACTCCTATGGACTTAGTTGAGTTGGCTTGAGATGGTGCTCCAGATGGTACTCTTGTGGACTCAGTTGAGTTACTATGTTTAGTGTGACGTCCCTGTGGCTAAGCACAGGTGGATGTGTCCCTAGTGGTTGAGCACTATAGGATGAGAGAGATCCTTACTATATTGTCTGAGAGTAAGATTTGTTGTAACCCTAATTTATGTTGTAAAGGGTACTAGTCAACCCCACCATGTGAAAGATAATTAATATTTTGTAAAGATTAATTATATTTTCGAGGTATAAAAGTCGGCCCTATTGTTCTAATAGACACACCTTTTGTTGTGTCGGATTTTGTATAAATAAGAGTGGATCCCCATTGTGGATCACACTCACTCACTTGTCATCTCATAATTTCAGCAAGCACTTGTACGGTTGAAGTGCACACCTCTCTTGGGCACTAGTTTCTAGGTTTTGTAAGCACCCTCTTGTGTGCTAACGTTTATGGTGTGGGGGATCTTCTCTTAAGAAGATAGCAAAGGATTGTTGGGTTTCTCCCTTGATTGAGAAGGGTTTTCCCAGGATACTTCTTGTGCTCCTGTGCATGGTTATTCTTCTTGTGATCTTGGTTATTACAGCACTTGTGTATGGTATTGTTGCATTGTTTATGGTTCAAGTACATGCTAAATGAAATAAACTACATGTGCATGAGCTAAGCATTAAAATTCAACAGGTCCTCGATAAACATCATCAAGTCTTTGAGACACCAAAGGGTTTATCCCTTTCTTGTGGAGAGCATGACCATGGAATCCCATTGATTCCAGGAAGTCAACCACCAAATGTATGTCATTATCAACACCTTTTTGCACAAAAGAATGAAATATAAAATATCATTCAAGAATTGTTAGAGGTGGGGGGCATACATCCCAAAACAAGCCCTTACTCATCACTAGTACTCATGGTGTTAAAGAAGGAAGGCATTTGGCGCATGTGTCTTGATTTTAGGGCTCTCAATAAGTTGACGATCAAAGGAAAATGTATCATCCTAGTTATTGATGATCTTTTGGATGAACTTCATGGAGCAAAGTTTTTCAGTAAGCTTGATTTGCATTTAGGATACCACCAAATCAGTATGAAAGAGATAGACACCCCTAAAACAACTTTCAAAACACATGAAGGTCATCATGAGCTTCTAGTGATGTCATTCGGTCTTTATAATACTCCATCCATTTTCCAGAGCCTCATGAATAAGATTATCAAACCCTTCCTATGCAATGTTTTGTTGGTATTCTTCAATGATATCTTGGTCTAAAATAAAGCATTGGAATCACACATAGAGCATGTTGATAAGTCCTTGAAACTCTTGAGAGACAACCAATTATTTGTGAAGTGCTCCAAATGTGCTTTTGGGGCTCCTGAGGTTGAATATTCAGGTCACATTGTAATTCAAGAGGGAGTATGAGTTGATCCCAAGAAAGTGGGGGCTATGCAAGATTGGCCCCATCCAAAAACACTGAAGAGAATGAGAGGATTCTTAGGATTTGCATGCTACTATAGGAAATTTGTGAAAATTTATGGAAAATTGCAACTCCCCTAACTTAAAAATAATTCCTTTGTCTAGAGTGAGGTAGCAGCAAAAGTCTTTCCCACCTTAAAGGACTCCATGTGATATACCCCAGTATTAGCAGTGTCTAACTTTAATAATATTTTTGTCTAGGAATGTGATGCCTCAGGTAGATATCTCAGAGAAATATCGATGTAATAAAGATGCCCCTTGGCATTAACCAGTAATCAATTGTGTGACCACAATTTGGGAAAATCCATATATAAGAAGGAAATGATGGTTTTCCTTCATGTAGTGGAGACTTGGCGGACATACCACATAGGGAGGCATTTTCATATCAAGACTGACCATCATAGTATGCAGTACTTCCTTAAACAATGGTTTTCTTCACCAGAGCAACATAAATGCGTCACTAAGATGTTGGGGTATAACTATGAAATCATATATAAAAAGGGTAATGAGAATGTGGTGGATGGTGATTTATCTAGACGATTTGAGGAGGATGATTAATTCATTTCCTTATCATTACCAAGTCCAGGATGTCTTGAGGAAGTCTGTGAGGAATGGATAGAAAACAATGCTTTAAGGAAGCTCATTGTACGGCTTCAGGAAGATCCCAACCCACCTAAAAGTTATACATGGTAACAAGAAACAATGGAGAATAAAGGGCGCATTGTTCTGGAAAAAGATTCAACCCTACAACAATGAGTCTTAGAGGAGCATTAAAGGAAATTTGCTCCAAAAATGGGCCTTATAATAAAAACCGTGCTTGTTGAGTTGGAAATTCAATAACCAATAAAATTTCAAAGAATTGAATCAACCATAATAGTTGAGTATGGTTGGACATATAAAATTTAAGGATGATTACGTGTTATTTTTCTCTTTGACAATATTTAACCATATGTACACCTCATCTTAGTTAAGATCTTGGTGAGATCATCCTGGTATATGTTCATTATCTTTGAAATACTCATCGAAATGAGCCTTGCCACCATTGAAAGAACATAAATGATTAGATACTTAATGTACAAGAACAAGATAAACAACATGGATTACAAGAGTCTCCCCAAAATTGCTTCTGACTCTAGCCAAAATCACCAAAGGCTCAAGCGAGGATGGCATGATGATGCCAAGTCTTGGCTAAATCGTTGGGGAATAAAAGAAGAAGTTGTTATGTAGAATATTGATGATATTAAAAATATTTTACAAGATAAATTTAAGGAGAATCTATGGTGTGATAAAGACTTAGAGGATAAAAAAAATTAAGATATTATAAGGAGGTGGTTAGCCCTAACCTTGAAGATCAAAAGTGTCTCTTTGTTTTCACTAGCATAAAGATGAGAATCAACATTGCTAAAATAAGAACTAATTCTCATGAGTTGCATAGTGAAATTGGGTGTTGGGAAATCCCCAAAACACGATGGAAAGAACTAATATGTCACCTTTGTGGCACCAAGAGGGTTGAAGATGAAAACACTTTCTCTTAGGGTGCCCGTCATATACCCAAATTAAATCCCAATTTCAAAATATATGTCATAATATTGTGGAACGCTTCTCTTAATGTTTTTCAAACATCGAAATAACATTTAAAAATATTATCTAAGTAATCTCTTACTTTCCTTAAGGTTCGATAGACCAATTTTTGTCTCAGTGGACGTTAACCATCATCATCATCATCATATCAATAATAATGTGTGCTTACATTATATATTAATAACGCATTGTTATTATTATATTATATAATGATAATAATAATAATATATCATATAGTTATTCTCGGATGGGGTGCCATGAAGAAGCGGGAGACCACATAGCCTGCCCAAGACCCAAGCCATAAATATGGCAGGTCATCGCCCTTCACCTCAGTCTTGAATGAAGGGCGACCACTAATTCCTGTCGAGATTGGGAGGACAACTCCCTCGAGTAAGGATTATGGTGGTACCAAGGTTTAATGGTAGAGGATGGGAGAGTACAGGGGTCATGTCGGCCTAAGTCTTATCTCTCCTTCTCGAATGGGGTTGGCACCACTTCTCCTTCGCACTCCACCAACCTGCTTGCTCTGAGAATAGGACCAACGAGCAGTGGGTATTCATCATGGTGACTCAGTGAATTCTCAACCCTCCTTGCCTAGCCATGCCTAGGAAGAGGGGAAATTTTAGGTGAGGCTCAGCTTGGTATAGTCTAGCAGCCCGACAACGATGAGTGCAGTAGTCGAAAAGATCCCTATCCATAGCTCGGACTCATCGCCAGGAGAAGCCAATAACTCCACCAATGGCTTATGTCGAGGAGGTGATTTCAGAGGAACCCATATAGGTTCCTCCAGAATCCCTCCTCTTCATAGTTCCAGATGATTTATCGTTCCCCAGCCACAACACAGCAACCATAAGTGCCTTGGTTTCCATGGAGGGTGCTACCTGTATAGTGGAGGAGGAATTCCCAGGGGAATTCCTCCACTTGAATTCAAATGTTTCAATTCAGGACACTGACAAACAAATTGGGACAGAGGCGGAGGAGGACATCGAAACTATGTAGGAGGACATGGACGTTGCACTGGAGAAACACCCAGTCTTGGCACCTCCACTGCTTACTGCAATCCTGAAATTCTTCCTTGTTCCGCCACCTCTCTTCAATCTGAAGAAACTAGAGCTCATCTTTGAGCTAAGGAGCCAAATGGTGGACCAGATCCACCTGGACACCCTCATGAGTCAAAGGATCGACATGCTATATGATGCATTCTCAAATGCACCGACAGCTCAGTGATGTCCGGCCTGTGCAAGTCCTTTCGTGCTCCAGCCAAGGGACGACCCTCTCATCGGAGCTCTAGATGACATACCCCCAGGTGCCAATGTGTGATCTTTGGATCTTTGCTATGGATACCTCGCACAATCTTTACCCAGCTCTCTGTACTGGGACGATGCAGATTTACAATTTTTTTCTCTTTTTTTTTCCAGTTGGTAGCTTGTCTTAGTTTCCTAGAACATGTCTATAAGAACATAAATCTGCCACCTGCTATGGTTTCCATCTGGCAGGGCAGATGGCGGATAGCTCTGGTTTCCAGTTTCCACTAATTTGGTGGAATAGATGGCAGACTGATGACATGTGGCATTTTTGTATCATAAAAGCATAGTAATAGGAAATACCTTTTTTTATTTACAAAAAATATATATATCATATAGTTATTAATTTGTAACATTGTACAATTATTATATAATATTTAATTTGTTATAAATTTGTTATAATATTTATAGTTATTAATTTGCAATATACTAATTAATTTAGTATATAATTTTTATATAATAATTAATTCATATTAATTTTTAGTATGGGTTGACCTTTTCATCTTTAATTCACACTACAAATATCCTCTAATATTTTTTTGGCACATTCACATTTGTATTATATTATAATAAACTATAATAAGTATATCCTCTAAGCCACATTTACATTTGTATTATAATATAATAAGGTATAACAAGTATTGAGTTTTTCCTATGTATACATATTTTTTTATTATAGTTATTAATTGCTATTATAATATGGCTATGTTATATATTTAATATTAAAATAATATATTATTATATCATATTATGATGATGATGATGATGACTAATGTCCACTAAGACCTAATTGGTCTATCGGACCTTAAGACGGTAAGTGATTACTTGTGATTCTTTAGAATTTTGTTTCTGTGCTCAAAAAGCATTAAGAGAAGCTTTCCAAGATCACCATACATTTATTCTAATGTGTCACATTCACATTCATTCATATATATATATATAGTTTTCCCTATGTATACATATTATTTGATTATAGTTACTAATTGATATTATATTATGGCTATGTTATATATTTAATATTAAAATAATATATATTATTATATCATATTATACATTTGTTCTAATGTTGTCACATTCACATTCATTCATAGTAGTATTATATTATAGTTATTATTGCACACACACAC
>JZKD02S1687854.1:465753-497965 GCA_000966675.3 Picea glauca | reverse complement strand
ATATATAGTGGAATCGGCAACTGGATCAGTCTCATACTCACGTGACACGGAGTTGATTCTGACTACTAACACTATAACCTATAGGTGTCATACATATGCCCCTTCTGCAAGCACGAGTAAATCGGGGGGATTTGAACTGAGAACCTCATCGAACATAACACTTCATATCACAGCACTTGCCAATTGAGGTGCCCCCGGGGGATATATATTATATATTATTATATTATGACTATATTATAAATTATTATTGTATATTATTCTCATATATTAATAACATATTATTTATTCTATTTTAATATGATGATGATGATGATTAACGTCCACTAAGATCGAATTGGTCTATCGGACCTTAAGAGAGTAAGTGATTACTTGTGATTATTTAGAAATTTTTTTCTGTGCTCGAAAAGCATTAAGAGAAGCTTTCCAAGATCACCATACTTTTGTTGAGTTAAGAGGTTACAAAGGTTGGTAGTGTGACAAATATTTTTAAAATGAGATCTAATATGGGTATAGGCTGGACAATCTAAGAGAAAGTGATTTTCATCTTCAACCTTCTTAGTGTCATAAAGGTGACACACTCTTTCATCTCGTGGCGTTTTAGGAATTGACCAATGCCCAGTTTCACTATGGAGCTCTTGAGAATTTGTTATCATCTTAGCAATGCTTATTTTTTTCTTTACACTTGAAAAAACAGATAGATAATTTTGATCTTCTAGATTATGGTTGATTACATCCTTATAATACCTTAATTTTATTTTTTCCTCTAACTCTTTATCACACCACATTTTCTCTTTAAATTTTGATTTGACATTTTTTTTAATAGTATCTTTATTCTGCAAAATGGTGTCTTCAATGATTCCCCAATACTTTAGCCAAGACCGAGCATCTTTATGCCATCCTTTCTTGAGTCGGTGGTGGTTATGACTCGATTTTAAAGCAATTTTAGGAAGCCTCTTGTCTTCCATGTTGTTTAACTTGTTCCCATACATTAGGTATCTAGTCATAGCCATGCACTCAATGGGGGAGAGGCTTGTTTCTAAGAGGAGGATGGGATAGGGCATATTTCCTTTAATTTTGAGATTATAGGTTATAAAATTCTTGTGTATTTTCTCTATCTTTCTCCAGGATTCACGAGAGATACTACAGCCCCGGACTTCACATCCATAAAGAATAACAGGTGTAACAAGAGTCTCAAAGAGGAGTTTCTTCTTATCCCAACTCCAAAGATCAATTGATTTACAATTGTTTTCAAGCCCATAATAAGTTTTTCATCCCCCAATAATCCTTTTCTCAATGCTATAATTCCAATTGAGCTTGTGGTGAATATCAATTCCAATATATTTGTATGAAGTCACTTCCTCGAAGTTGTTGTTGTCATATATGAAGGTATCATAAGGGATCTTATTGGATTTAATAATCATAACCTTAGTCTTATCACTATTAACAGTCATACCCATATTGGAGAAAAAATCCTTGAGGATTCTTAGTTGGTTTTCAAGATCATGGGGACTCATTGCCATAATAACGATATCATCAGCATAAAGAAGAAGATTTATGACTATACCAGTGAGATTAGGGCTGACACAACCTGCTTTTTCGAAGCAATCTTCTAACTTGTCAATGTATATGCCAAAAAGGGTAGGGGACAAGGGACAACCTTGTTTGACTCTGATATTGTAGTTAATCTCTTTTGATCAGCCCTCAATGTTTTTAAACTTATCAATAATGTTCTCATACATCCTTATTGCAGCAACCCTCAGCTCGAGAGGCACTCTTATGTCTTCCAATCTATTCCAAAGGTTTTTCCTAGGAACCATGTCAAAATATTTTCTAAATTCAACAAAACAACAAAAAAGATTGGTTTTAGTATTGCGAAACTCATCTGCAATTATCCTAAAGGTAAAAATATGGTCCACAGTTGAATGATATCTCTTAAACCCGGCCTGGACTTTAGCTCTTTTACCGTGACTTTCTACCTAAAGGCTAATCTTCTTTTCCAAAATAATTCCATAAAGCTTGGCTAAAATCGGGCTAATCATAATGGTCCTATAAAGAGGGAATGTTTCTATCCCCATTTTTAAAAATAGGAACATTGACGCTTTTCATCTAGGGTTCAGGGAAGCCATGCTTGACTGTTAAATTAAAGAGCTTGTGTATGTGAGGGATAAGGATTGGCCCTCCAATTTTAAAAATTTAAGCTTTGTAGCCTTCAATGTCCTTAGCTTTCACATTTGCAAGTTGCTTAACCCTAAACTCTATGTCATCTAAAGAAAAAACTTCTTCCTTTGTAGGGACAATAGGAATGGTGTCCATGGCATTAGGGAACTCGTAAATACTTTTAAGGTAGGAATTCTAGTCCCTTAATGGAATCCTATTATTTTCTTTAGTATTGTGTTTTAGAATTTGGCTCCAGAACTTCTTAGGATCTAACTTATATAGTTGTGAAAGTTGTTCTTGCCTTTTATTGATATAGTACCTTTTTTTCCTTTTAATTAGGGCTTTGTACGTATTGATCTTATTGAGTTTTAAGAACTCATTAGAAGAATCCCTAATGGATTTCCTGGGAACTTTACATTCTTTATCATACCAAGGGTTGGTCATTCTATTATTCTTTTTGTAGGATATATATATATATATTAATTATTTCTTATATGATATTTATTATCATTTTTTGTATATGCACAAGATTTTAAATTTTCCATTATTATTTTTAATTCTAGTTTATATAGCAATGTGATATGGCATACACAGATTTGAAGTGGCACACCACACAACTTTAATGTGGTGCATAGATTATTATTTTATAATTTCCTTAGAAGGCCCATTTTTGGAGCAAATTTCCTCTAATGCTACATTCATCACCAATAGTAGTATTATATTATAGTTATTAATTCATATTATATTATGATATATTATATATTGTATATTATTATATTATGACTATATTTTAAATTATTATTGTGTATTATTCTCATATATTAATAACATATTATTTATTGTATTTTCATATTATATATTAATAATAATTATTTATTATATAATATTTATTATCATTTTTTGTATATGCACAAGAATTTAAATTTTCCATTATTATTTTTAACTCTCATCTTGTAATTCGAGATTAGTCTAGCTTATATAGCAATGTGATGTGTCATACATGGATTTGATGTGGCACACATAGCTTTAATGTGGCACATAGATTATTATTTTATAATTTTCTTAGAAGGCCCATTTTTGGAGTAAATTTCCTCTAATGTTACATTCATCACCAATAGCAGGTCACTATGCCTTTCATAAAACTTGTGAAAGAACCAAGTGTTCATTCTTCTAGGATGGCATGAAAACAAATATCCAAGATTGTGTAGTATCTTGTGATGTTTTCCAAAGAAACAAGTGAGAGACGATGAAGATACCAAGGGCATTGCAACCTCTACCAATGCCAACTCAGATCTAGTCAGATATTTCAATGGATTTTATCATGGGACTCCCAAAAGCAGGAAACAAATCAGTCATCATGGTGGTGGTTGACCTTTTTTCAAAATCTACTCATTTGTGTTCCTTAACTTATCCTTTCACTCCTTCCTCGGTCACTTGGGCCTTCATGGATAAAATCTTTAAGCTACATGGTATGCCCACTTCCATTGTCTCAAATCGGGACCCCACATTCACCAACAAATTTTAGCAAGACCTATTTAAACTTCAAGGTTGAATATGAGCTCAACATATCCTCCTCAAAATGATGGTCAAATATAATTGTTCAACAAATGCTTAGAAACCTATTTGAGATGTTTTTCTTTTGAAAATTTGCACCAATGGGAAAAATGGATTCCCCTTGTTGAATGGTGGTACAATACCACTTATCATGGAGATAACAAAATGACCCCATATAAAGTTGTTTGTGTCCAAAAAACCATGTTACTAGCATCCTATGAACTAAGCACCTCCAAGGTTCATGCAGTAGATAGAGCACTTCACAAAAGAGAAGCCATTATTTGTATCCTCAAGGACAACTTGGTCATGGTACAAAATTGAATGAAACAACATGCTTATCAACATATGTTTGAACATTCTTTTGTCGAAGGGGATCAAGTGTTTCTTCACCTACATCCTTATAAATAGGCATCACTCAAAGACAAAGTTCCTCAGAAGCTGTCTCCTAGGTTCTATGGTCCCTATCAGATCATACAATGCATTGGTCATGTCACCTACAAGTTGGCTCTCCCATCCCACTCCAAGATTCATCCAGTCTTTCATGTATCATGCTTGAAAAAGTTTGTGGGATCAAATTGCAAAGTGTAGACCAACCTACCAGAACTTGATGAAGAAGGTTCTATTTGACTCCATCTAGAAGTGGTATTGGATACCACAGAGCGTTAGTTTCACCAGCGCACAATGTTATGAACATGATATATAATAATAAATATAAATTCATTATAATAGTTAATGAATAATTAATGAAGAGACACCTTCCCAATGAAAGGTCGTGTCTCTTCATGGAAGGGCACCCCTGCGTGGGTATATAAGGCCCTCATTCTTATTGTATCTCATCATCTCATATTCATATACATTATTATTTAATATATTATCATTTATGGATTATAACTTGTTGTCATACCTACATTAGGTATTTACCTGGTGAACCGGCTTGGTTCACCAAGTAAATACCTAATGTAGGTAGGACAACAGGTTATAATCCATAAAGGATAATATATTAAATAATAATGTATATGAATATGATATGGTGAGATACAATAAGAATGAGGGCCTTATATACCCACGCAGGGGTTCCCTTCCATGAAGAGACGTGACCTTTCATTGGGAAGGTGTCTCTTCATTAATTATTCATTAACTATTATAATGCATTTATATTTATTATTATCTAGTGTGTTCATAACATTGTCTTCCCCTTAAAAATGCTTTGTCCTCAAAGCATACTTATGGAAGACTTATCTCTTGCTCTGGCTTGTAATATCGTCTCCTTATTATTTATTCTTGAATTAGTGATCGTTGAGGACTTGAAACGATAGGATATTCTAAGCGTTGCATAGAATCGTCGAATTGTAAGGGAGTCTGGCCACCTTAAATTGATCTTCTGCACAATGGGGATTTTATGGGGTTCTTGTAGACAATTTGATGTATTTTGACTCCCATGATAACTTCTACCTTGAGCATCATCTGTAATGGAGGTAATAATTTTTGAGATATTTTTCATTTGTCTCTGTGGATACATTGATTGGTTTAAGTATCGATTTGTGTGATTAGGATGTCTATAAGGCATCCTTGCAACCTGATATTTACTTCGTGTACTTGTAGATTCTTCTTGATTAACACTTGGAATTGAGTCTTCTTCATAGCCCTGGCTTGTTTCTACTTCAACATGTGAAGACCTCTTTACATCAACTGAATCCCTTTGAGTTGTAAGGTTGACTGGCTCTGTATTAATTGCTTTATCCACCATCAAGTTTTTTCCATTTGAATGCTTTTGTAGTTCCATAGGTTCAGTTGTTGTCTCTTTATCTACCAATGATTCTTTATTGATAAGTTCTTCTAACTTGTCTTGTATCATCTTCTTATCACTCTTTGTCTTCTTAATCTGGGTGAGTAAACTTTGATTATGAGCTTTTAGGCGACATATTTCTACATCCTTGCCTATGACGATTTTGTCACATTCTTTTTGGATCTCAAGTATTGACTATTGTTTGTCTGACAGTAGTATTTTGGATATCTGAGAAATATATTTTGACGTAGATATTGAATCTGACTTTACTGAGACGTCATGTAATTTTATATTTTTTTCTTGCAGGAAAACATTAAAAACTTTTTCTCAAGGTTTAATATTAAGTTATCCAACGTCTCTAACCAAGTCAAGTCAAGGATTATATCAACCTCTTTTTCATATATAGTTGTAACCTCGAAATTCGATACGAGTTTATAGTATTCGAGTGTCAACACTAAATCCTTGATGTCATATTTATTGCAAAAAAAAAAGTCTTTTGTTTCGATTACATTTGTCTTTGGAATTATTAATTGATTAGCCAAATCCATACTTATGTGATTTTTCTTCTTATCTAGGAAAATGTGGATTCTAACTTCTTTTTCTTGAATATTTCCTCTAAATATTAACAATCTGATGCATCCACTTAGATGATTTTTACCAAAAAATATTCCTTCCTTAAAATCCATTTTTTAATTTGAAATGACCTTATAACTATTATAATATCCCTTTAATAATAATAAGACTTAAGCTTCTTGACTTAATAGATATCTTCCTCTAATATTCCTTTATATTCTTTTAAGAAAATAATCCTTAATAATTCTTCTTTTTATATTTATAGAGTTTAAAAACTTTCAATATTTTCTTTATACTTTACCAAAAGTAATTTCATATTCACTTAATTTATTCTTCTTCTTTTTTTCCTTGGTAATTAATAAAAAACAATTTAATATTACTTTCACACTTTCCAAAACAACTCTTTTAGTTATACTCCTTCCTTCTTATATATCTTTTCACTCAAATTTTTATAATCATTTTTATACTTTATAAAAAATGCATTATAAATCTCTTTTATACTCTTGACTATTTGTTAATTGCAGTTAGGGCTCAACAAACGCGACCCTAAGTTTTGTGAAATACTTATTTAGAGGAAAATACACACATATATATTATATATGGTATGGAATATCATGGGCCAATGGTTTTCCAAAACCATGGGATGGTAAATCTCCAAAGGTAAAATAAAATATTCACTTTTCCTCTTCTTTGAAACTTTTTCTTTTAAATTACTTTTTCTCACTTTTTAAATGACAATTAACTTAACTAATGTCAAATATCGAATATTTCTTTCAAACTTCTTGGTGTGCACTTATACTTCTTCACGTGCCCCTTAAGAAAAACCTTTTCTTTTTTTTCTCCTCTTTTATTTTTTTTTTATTTGTGCAAAATGACTTTCTTACTTTCGCTTAAATGTGTAGAATATTTGATTTATAAATGGCCAATGGCCAATATGAGGTCAACAGACATGATTTTAGAGAAACTTTATTTGTGTCCAAAATTTGGATCGAGACGAAGCTCTGATACTGAATGAGACGAACAAATTTCCTCACACATCAATTATCCAAAACATCTGGAATATAAAATAATCCATTTAGGATGGAAACAATAATATATTAAATAAATGTAATTAAATGTATAAGAACGAATGAGATGATGATATACAATAAGAATGAGGGCCTTATATACCCATGCAGGGGTGCCCTTCCATGAAGAGACGTGACCTTTCATTGGGAAGGTGTCTCTTCATTAATTATTCATTAACTATTATAATGTATTTATATTTATTATTATATATTATGTTCATAACACACAATCAGGGAAGTATTGATCCAGTGGAAAGATATGCACCTAGAAGATGCCACATGGGAATTAGTAGTGATTCTACAACAATTTCCTCACCTTCATCCTTGAGGACAATGTTGCTTTTGAAGGGGGAGGGCATGTTAGGGTTCTACCCTAACCCCCTTACTTAGATACTTTATTAATGTATGAGGTCATATTCCTTAAATAAGACATGTTAAATAGTTAATCAATAGTTACTCATTGTAAAAATGGTTCTCTTTATTAGTAAGACCCAAATTAATTAGTCGACTCTCATTATAAGTGGGCCTATAGGTAGCTAATATTTCCTATGGATAGCTATATATTGAGTAGAAGGTTATGTAATTTTTTGTCAAGAATTGTTATTGTATTTGGAGCATTGAGATTGCCCTCTTAAAGAGGCAAGTGAACATATCTCTCTATTTTTTATTGTCAAAGAGATATTTCTTAGGGTTTATTTATCTTTTCTCTTGCATTCTTGGATTTTGCACTACATTTTATGATATTGCTCTGAAGTTTTGGGGTTAAGTACACTATAGGGATCAACCTCGAGAACTCCTACGTGAATATCAATTCACTCAACCACTCAAGCTATCCCACTGGGTTATATATATATATAAAGAGAGAGAAAGAGAGAGAGAGAGAGATCTTTGGATAAATAAATAAATAAATAGGGGGAGATGGCTCCATGTTTTTGCAGTTCTGCACAGAATCAGTGGTAGGCTCAAGGCATAGGTCTAGGTTTTCTTCGTGAAGTTATGAAGGCATGTATCCAATCCAATGCTCTTCCTTCCGGTGATCACCTTTAGTCTCTCCAAGTATTCAGTCAAAGCCTTTTATGGAATCTAAAGCATTGGACTTTAGGGAATATCTGTTCACATCAGATGGGGTCTTTTTCTCCGATCATGACTTCATTCTTTGTCATCAGAACATAAGGGTGTGTGCCTCCGGGGAAATCAAACCATTGATCATGCCAAATGGTATAGAGGAGGGTTTTGGACCATCTAATGCCCCCTCAAACCCTCATGTTGCAACATCCTCCTCTATCCCAATGGAATATCCCTCCCCTCGCCCTCTTGAGCTTATTAATTGCACGAAATCGTCTATAGCCATTGTGGAGGCCAATCATGTTAGAATATTCAAGAATATTGAGAGGGAGGGGTGAATCAGTATAAAGTTATTTCAACAATTTTAACCTTCAAACACTACATAAACATTAACCATTGATCATGTCATTCATCATCACATAAACTCATACACATTGCACATAGTTTTTACATGGAAACCCAACTGAGAGAAAACCATAGAAACTTTTCTTAAGTAGTTTCAAGATTTTACAAGCACCAACTTGAAGGAAGAACCCACTCCTTGAGTTTTCTATCACCTACTGGAAAGATACACCAATCCCCTTGGAATATTTTAAATGATGATACATGATCAAATCAACCTTCAAATACAATCCCAAAATCACTTCTTAAATCTGCATACAAAACTGCTCAAAATTGTACCTCAAATCTGCAAACTTGTAAGATTTTCCAGGAGCTCAATTTTTCGTTTCTGATTCTGAAACTTGGACCTAAGATATTAGGATATGTTCTCCTTCTAATGCAACTAGTGTAATTCTATTTGGACCTACCAAGCTTCATATATAATTATTTTATCTTGAACATTTGTTTGGGACTATTTTATGGGTTAGTCACAAACCCTAACTTCCAACAATTATAACTTTGTAACTGTAATGAATCGGGATATTTAACTTGTACCCAATATTCTTTGATATCCTCTATGAAATTCCTCCAAGTTCTACTCCTTGAATCCTCTCCGGAAAAAAATAAAAAAAAATAAAAATAAAAATAAAAAAAATAAAAAATAAATAAATTAATTAATTAATTAATTAATTATAGTGAAAATGGCAAGATGACTTGTTTTGAAGAAGAAAACCCTAGTTTTAAAAACCTCAACTTCCACTATGTATAACTCCAAACCTTCAAAGAAAAACCTTAAAACAAATAATCACAAGACTTAATCTTCACTTGAAATTTCTCCCTTCTTCGCTTCATCTTCCCTTGGAAATTCACTCCTCTAGGATGAAATTCACTCCTCTTTCTTGGCTAGGTCTAATTGGTGTGATCCAAATGCCAAATGAGGCTCCTATTATTTATATGAGTCTTGTCCACATGAGGGGGTGCAACCAAGGGTCCCAAATTTTGGTTTGAACCTCTTCCTTAAGGATGGTCGACCTTAGGGGCTTCTTCTCTTGGATTTAGGGGCTTCTTCACTTGGCTTTAGTGGCTTCTTCTCTTGGATTTATAGGCTTCTTCAAGGCTCCATTTGTGTACAACTCAAAGTAGGCAAGTGGAAACAACCACGTGTTATCTCATCCTGTGAGGGCCATGCTTAAAATTTATTCCATAAGGGGACCACTTTGGAGTTGTATACACATATGTCAAGGCTCCTTCAAGTAGACACGTCATCATCACTTTTAGGGGCATATGGGTTTTCTTCAGGGCTTCTTCTAAGGTTGACATCAATAACAACCAATTTTTCAAAAATCTCCCCCTTTGATATCAATGGAAAGGGTAACTCCCCCTGACAGTTGTTGATGAAAAGATATGATTACAAGTATTGATTACAAGTGCTTAGGCTAGTTTTTTCACAATTAAAAGCTTGTTGGAAAATTCATTTAAATATGATTTTCTGAATATAACATTTGTTGAAATAAATGTAGATATGGAAGTAAAGACAACAAGATGGTAATCAAGACAAATGAGACATAAAGCAATCCTTTATTTCATTCCAATTCACCAAAGATTCATTCATTTTACAAAATTTCATGCAGAAATTTCAGACCAAAGTCAAACTTAGACATCCCCTATGGAACATACAAAAGGACCTCGGACAAAAAATCAAAATTGAACTCTAAAAGTTGGATCATATTGCCACAAATTTTTGCCCACTCGACTCTACACAATATCCTTTGTCAGTCATGAAAATTGATTCACAAACAGACAAGTCTACACAGACTATCAAAGATAGATCAACATCTCTGAAGAACAAGTGTTTGAATGATGTAATTCAGCCCTGAATCTTGTTGTCCACAATAAGAACCTGATATCATAAAAAATAATTAGCCTTGTGATAAATTAAGGAATGAATGAAAACTGAACTATCTCAGAATAAACTCAAAGAGCAAACCATAGTATGCTTCTCCTTCTATCCCCCTCGTGTTCCTCCCTTTCTTTTTTCCTTTAAGAAAATCAGAATTGGTTGAAGTAGTTGAACCACCTCATTAGTTAAGTTAACTAAAAACTCAACCAAATTTTTAGTTAAGGGGGGAAAAGTTATAAATCATAATAAGGGTTTTAAATAAATAATAACTAGTAGGTGGGACCCCTTGTGACTCCTATTTAGCTCTTAACAATTAAAACATAACTAGTCAATTAAACAATAACATCTTTCCTTGTGACTCCCATCATCACATGCACATTTTGACAATTTATCTCATTTATATTTGACATTGTTTTCAAAAATGCATTACTCATATATCCAAAAATAAAACATGTCCAAAAAATTTTGAAGCCAATTGTCATCAACAATAGATAAAATAAAAACTCAAAATCCATATTTCCCACTCTAAGATGCAATCTTTCCTTGATTGTAGTTGTCACCCTTTGATTTTCCTGAATTTTCCTTTGGTTGCGTTGAGCCTTTAGGCCTAATCTCACTAATCACGTGAGAACAATCATCCCTCAAATGCATCCAGGAAGTCACAAATTTATCAAAGCCATTGGAGGGTGAGGAAGGGGCAGCAGTGGATTTTCCTTTGTCAAGGGCATGGTGGGCCTCGATTTTCAACCTTTTATTTGAATAGCTCATCCCTGTATGCATAATTGATTAGAAAATAGTTCCTTTAACAGCCATACATGACAACTCTTTAAAAATATAAAATAGATTTTGGCTCAGCAACGTATCAAACTCATGCAATCCAATCCATATAAATTGTTTAACTGTTTTCAATGAGCAGGGGGTGAACAAAAGGTCCTGGGATATGCGAGGGGCTTATATTTAGCGAAAAATGATAAATGAATGGGAAAAGAACACGGATACTGCTCAAAGACAACAAGCAATCAACTGTAATGCAGACCAAAGAAAACATCACTGTGATCCAACCAAGAAAATGTAACTTCCACTTGCTTCAACAGAATTCTCCTTGACTATAATCAATTTTAGAACGGGGAGTGAAAAATGAATGTGGGAAGGTGATGGGGTTGTAATTAGCGAAAAGTGAAATAATGGTGGGGAAAGAGAGCGGGTATTGTTCATAAAATTAATTAATTAATCCATAAAACTATTTTGTAAAAGGAAATACACCAACCAAATGACCACTGTGACCCAAAAAAACAATTTATGTGTACAGTTCAAGCAATCTTGTGCATTAACTTTCTCTTTGTTTGTAATCAAATATCTAACACAATGTCATCAAACAATACAGTATGCATTCCACAACAGCCTGTAGGGGAACTCTGTTCATCTCACTTATCCATTTAATATTTCAAACACTTCCCAAATGAATAAACAGTAAACTATTTCCACTCTGTTCAACATCAAAATCAACCACTGCCCATGAACTATTCCAATCATCAAATATAAACTCAAACTTTGTGCTCGATTCTGTCTTTTAATCATTTAATAATTGAATTGCAATGAAGTTATATTGTCAAAGCACCAGTTCCTATCACCATTAAAAAGCATGGTATTCATTAACATACATAGTGGACAGTCAACACCATAATCCATATTTAAATTGCAAAGATCCTGACCTGCCATTTAAACACACAGACCACAATCAACACTTCAACTCACGCTATGTTGTGGGATACACAAAACAATTCAACCAAACGCAAGTGTATTTCTGTGACTGTACAGGTCCAATTTTCTTTGACTCTAAACATTCAAAATGCTAGGCTATCCATCCAATACAACGAAACTGCAGCAACAGTATACCCGATCTCATAACATAACTGATCAAAATGCAACAAAGTCGTGTTTAAAAACTCTGTGACTATCTCTAATGGCGCAACCAAATAATATCTATCACAAATACAGTGGATAACCATGCCATAATTACCACGACTGCACATTCTCAGTTGAAAATCTCAAAACACACAGTCACGGTATTATTAACTCAACCTATCGGGTTGAACTATCAATCCAATAAGGAGGCAGCAACAGTATTTCTCAAATTAAACAAATTGCAACAAAACCATATTGTGTAAAATCTTGTGCCCATCCTTGGTAACGCAATCAAATAACCATAACATATACAGTGGATGGAAATTCCATAATCATTTTGATTGTAATAACCATTTGGTTATTAAAAACACATAGTCATAGTAATCAACCACTCAACCTATCATGTCGTAGGAACGCCAAACATACCCACGCATCATGCATGAAGCAATGTTGTGACTTAATCAATTAAAAATAGTGTTGGGTTATCAATTAAATGATCACAAGAACAACGAATGTATACTCGATTTAACAATCATCCAATTAACCATGTCGAGCTTATCCATTTAATTATAAAAACAAATGCAGAGACTAGATCCCAAAACCAACACCATTGTCACATAACCAACGGGGTGAGATAGTAATTATGTCAACAATACACCATCAATCCATAACAACCAACAGTATACCCAACATGCCATAACAGTCTCCTCTATCAGCACTCAGACTTGAGGAATCAAGGGTTTTCTCTGTGGACCAACACAGGGAGACTATAGATGACTCCTCTTAATGGTGAAAACCTCCGAGACCAATAGTGCACACACAGGGTATACCACAATTGGCTTCGCGGATAGGGTGAAAAATCCTGTGATAGGAGAGGATATGAATAGAGGAGCAAGGCTCTATTTTGGCCCTGAAACAATATTTAGCACACACGGGATATAACCCTCGTGGTTCTCCCAACCAACTAACTAACATCGCTAAGATGAACGAAGCTGAGAAGAAGCAATATAACCCACTGTGCAACCATTGGTAGCATGAACAACCCAATACCCAAATGAATGATGTGCAATGTCATAGGGCATTTCAAACCCATTAAACCCCATAAACGCCAAGACCGTGTATGGTGATACAATGCGTGAAGACAGTCATCCAGTCTAGACCAAATGAAACCCTCCACTAAACCGACAAGGATGACAGAGAGCCTTTATGGCTACTAACACTCAGAACGACCCAATACATTTTAAATTCAGATATTATTGCAGTGAAAGACATCAACGATTCATTCCATAAAAATCACAATTTTACATTGTTGCCATACTTAAGGAAAACACAACCCAATACATCCGAGCCAACATCTATTTCCTAACCAGAGCAGACTCATGGATGGCCAAAAAAGACATACATGTAATCAAAGCACCTTAAAAACACGAATTGGTTGAGCGGTTCCCCTTCTTCTTGAAAGTCAAAGCCTAACCACAAAAACACAACTGAACAATAGCCCAACTAGGGTGGTGGCCAATGGAAAAATTAAGGGTGGCATGCAGTAAATGCACGTCACCTCCACCCCAAGTCCATTAATTCCTTAGTACATGCCAGCCAACTTCCCATTAACCATTCATTTAAACCTTAAAAACACGAATTGGCTGAGTGGTTCCCCTTCTTCTTGATATTTGGAGCCTAACCACAAAAATACAGTTGAACAATAGCCCAACTAGGGTGGCGACTAGTGGAAAAAGTAAGGGTGACATGCAGTAAATGCACGTCGCCTCCACCCCAAGTCCATTAATTCCTTAATACATTCCAGCCAACTTCCCATTAACCATTCATTTAAACCATGCATCAGAATTGGAATCTATCACTTGTCAAACGCACCACCCACATCATATTTTACCATTTCCAACTTAACCATAATGCATATCAACTATATAACTCAACAAATCGCATAGCTACCAACTTATTAGCTAGGGTAACAACAATTGTTTAAACTTTGATGCATGTAGTGTAGTATAAGAGCATAGTTAAATTCCTTCCTTTTGTATTTGTTTATATTGCTCTTGCCTTTTTCCAACTACTCTTTACGTGTTGTTACTAACATGTCTGTTGTGGAGGTGTCAAAGTAACAAATCCAGGAACATATAGAAACGATAACATAGACCATTGTAACAAGAAAAATGAGCCTAGAGCAGCAGAGAAACACATAATGTGCCTTATCCATCATTCAATTATCACGATTAGAACCAACATCCAAGATCTCATCAACCATGTAAGCAATGTCAAACAGTAGCACAAACATCAAATAAGAACCAAATCTGATCTCCAATCTACAAGGGGGTCCCACCTACTATTATTATTTATCTTGTTAGCTTTATAATAATAGGCTTTAGCAATAGTTTGCGAGCAAAACTTAGTTGCGATTTTAATCGTCAACAATAGTGTTCCTCTTTTTATTCTTGTAGAAGATTATGGAAATCAATTTGGAGAAGAAATTACTCCCAATTTTTGTCCAAGATACTCAAAGGTCTCCCTAGGAAGAGGCTTTGTGAAGATGTCTATAATATGTTCTTTTGTTCCAATGTGATCCAACTTGATATTATTTTATGTGACTTGTTCCCGCATAAAGTGGAACTTAATAGGAATATTTTCGGTCTTGGAATGCATCACTAGATTCTTGGAGATTTTTATAGCATTGGTGTTGTCCTAAGTATCAGAATATGCTCATCATATCTCACTTGAATGTCTTGTAGGGTTTTCTTAATCCAAATAATATGAGTACAATGTGTTGTTGTTGCGATATATTATGATTTTGTTGTGGATAAGGATACTGAATATTGCTTCTTGCTCAACCAGGGCATTAAGAAGTCACATAAGCAGAAATTTGTTCCACTTGTACTTCTTTTGTCATCAATACTTCCTGCCCAATCTACATTCGTGTAGGTGACCATAGTTAACTTATTTCCTTTTGGATACCATTGCCCAAAAATTGTTGTTCCTTTAAGATATATGAAGATCTTTTTCACTGCTAGAACATGGGTTTCCTTTGGTGCCACTTGAAATCCTGCAACCTATCCAGTTGCTTGCATTACATCTAGTCTTGAAGTTGCCACACAAAGTAGACTACCAATTATTTATCTGTAAAGTCTTTGATCCACTTCTTTAGATTCATCATATTTTCTCAACTTGCAACCGGTAACCATAGGAGTACTCATAGGTTTACATCCTTCCATTTTGAACTTATTTAACATTTCCTTGATGTACCTGCTTTGGGAAATGAGAATGCCTTCATCTAGCTAAGATATCTAGAGTCCCAAGAAGAAATTCAACTCCCCAAGTAGGGACATTTCAAATTCATTATGCATATCTTTAGCAAACTTCTAACTCAATCTATCATCATCACTTCCAAAGATGATGTCATCAACATACACTTCAATAATAATCATACTGCCTTGATCCACTTTTATTTAAAGGATATTATATGCATTTCCCCTCTTGAATCCTTGTTGTTGTAAATGTTGAAATATTGTAACTGTGAAGAATATTCCACTTATTATTGGGTTATTATCTTATATATAAATCCCCTTTTGTGGATTGATTATGTCGGGACGTATGTATGACCAAATCCCCTTTTGTGGATTGGTCAAACCCTAATTAAATGATGCTAATTAAGAAGTCGACCCCTAGGACTAATTAAAGTGGTTTTAGCCACTAAGTAAAGAATCTTTCCCCACCTGATGAAGAGACACCACACTAGCACTCGCTATCTAGTATAAATAAAAGAGTCTAGTGCCTCATTCACTCACTCACTTAAGTCACTCATTTAGTGTGCAAGTTTGAAGGAAGTTGTAGTTGTCGGAAGAAGGAGAGAGAGGTGCATTGATTAGTCTTGGATATTCTCTAGTGTTTGGTTTATTATCTTGGCATTCTATTGGAAATCTATATGAAGGAATTTTTTGTTAGGTTTTCTCCCCCATGAGGGTTTCCCAGGATAAATGTTTTGTACCTTGAGATTGTGTTTCTTTCAGTGATCCTGCTTATGTTATTATTGTCTAGTAAATTGAAAAGAAACTAATAGAAGCTCTAAAATTAAAATGGTATTAGAGCTTGACTGAATAGAGCACCTTTCACTGGGTAACCAAAAACGTCATTGTTGTCATACAAGAAAATTAGGGTTTTTTGTTGGAAGAGAATTTCAACCTAAAAACTATCTAAGGAAGTGTGTCCTAGCCTAGAAAACTCATTGGCAGCTTGAGCACACCTTTTGAGTGGCTAGAGCCTCCAGAAAGTGAAACCCTAGTTTTCACTGGTACTAGAAAACCAGGAAACTAGAACCAGTACCAAAAGTACTAGTCCAGATTTACGCGGGCCCAGTTTCAAGGGGTAAAATTTGGATTTTTTTAAATAGACTGCACAAGCCTACTCGCCTCATCCAAGCACACCTCCTAGTAAGTTCATATTTAATTTCTGATCATTTTCAATTTTTGGTCATTTTCCGAGCTCCAGGTCAAGATGTCTACAAGTACCAAGCTTGTTGACAAGTTAGAAGGTGTGGATAACTTTCATTCTTGGAAGAATAGGATTTCACTCATTCTTGAAGAGAATGACCTTGCAAGATTCATCAAGGAAAATGTACCAGAAACCACAAATGCTACAGGTAAAGAAAAGTACCAAAAGGATATAGTTAGGGACAAAAGAATCATTGCAGACTCTATTAAAGACAGCTTGATCCCTCAAGTGTCTTCTAAGAATACTCCAAAAGATATTTTTGATGACATAACCAAAATGTATGAAGGAGGAAATATCAACCGGAAGATGAATATGAGAACCCAACTCAAGAACACAAAGATGCAGAAAGGAGAAACCATTCATGACTATTTTTATAGGGTTTCTCAATTCAAAGAACATCTAGAAGCAATTGGAGAAAACCTAGATGAAGATGAACTCATAATGACAACTCTTAATTTTCTCACAAGACCTTGGGATGCCTTCATCCAAACTATCTATGCAAGAAAGGAGAAACTCCAATTTGATAGTCTTTGGGAAGAATGTGTTCAAGAAGAAGCAAGAGTAGCTAACCGAGAAGCAGTTATTTTAAGGGATGAATATCAATCCCTAGTTTCTCATGCTAAAGGAGGAAATAGAATGTCTCTCTTCAAGAAGGATACCCACCTACATAAGGAATCTCACTCCCCAAAGAGATTCACCCATTTCCATAAATAATCTCACCCTCCAAGGAGATTCCAGAAGTTTCAGAAAGGTCAAAGAAGAGAAAAAGATTTATCCTCTTATCAATGTTACCATTTTGACAAGATGGGACATATTGATAAGAATTTTCCAACCATAAGAGAAGAATACAAGAAGAGAAATAACAAAACACACCATGCCCATGTAGTTGAAGATGATGAGCCACCCACGAAGATGATTAAAGAAAATATTGAAGACTATGTTTTATTCTCTTCCCTCTCAGGATCTGTGTCACTTGGAGAGGACACTTGTCTCATAGATAGTGGTGATTCTAAGCACATGATAGGTCAGAGAGACATTCTCTCTAACCTTACAGAAAATAACTTTCCCCGGAAAATTACACTTGGAGATGATTACCAGTACCCTATCAAAGGAGTGGGAGAATCCACCTACAAACTTGATTCAGGGTACCCGATGAAGATGAAGGATGTACTATATGTACCGGGTTTGACAAAGAACTTACTTTCTATCTCATATTTAGATAAGAAAGGTTTCAGGGTTGCATTCATATATGGTGAAGTCCTTATGTTTCCTAAATGAAAAACCATAGAAGATGCAATTGTGATTGAAATAGAAGAAGGTGGCCTGTATAAGTTAAAAGGTCACTCAGATGTAGCGTTGACTCACTCCACTGAGAGTCCATGTGAAATTTTGCATAAAATACTATCTCACATAAACTACAAAGCCTTACCATATGTGATCAAGGCAGTTACAGGTCTACCAAATTTCGAGGTTGATCATGAAGGTGTGTGCAAGGGATGTGCACAAGGAAAGAACATAAAGAATCCTTTCTCAAAGAACGAGAGTAAAGCAGAAGGAATCTTGGAGCTCATCCCCTCAGATGTATGTGTCCCAATGCCATTAACCTCCCTTAGTGGGTATGTATACTATGTATAATTTATTGATGATTACCCTCGCAAGACATGGATTTACTTCTTGAAATCAAAAGATGAAGTGTTTGGAAAATTCAAGGAATTCAAAGCCTTGATAGAGAATCTCTCTGAAAGAAAAATCAATATACTTAGGTCAGATAATGGAGGATAATACACCTCAAAATAATTTCTAAGATTTTGCATAGATGTCAGGATTAAGAGGGAGCTCACCACTCCCTACAATCCTCAACAAAATGGTGTAGTAGAAAGAAATAATAGACCTATAATGGAAGCAGTGAAGACTACGATCCATGATCAAGATCTTGCAATGCACTTATGGGTTGAAGCAGCAAGAACAACAGTGTATGTCCAAAACAAATTATCCCATAGTGCACTTGGATTCAAAACCCTCAAATAAATGTTCTCCAGAAAGAAGCCAAAAGTAAGCCATCTCAAGATATTTGGTTGTCTAGTGTTTGTACAGATTCTGAAGGAAAGGAGAACCAAGTTGGACCCTTCAGAAAAGAAGGGAATATTTGTTGGATATTGTGAGGTCTCTAAGGCCTTCATAATTTACATACCAGGTTACCATCATATTGAGATCAACAGAGATGTAATCTTTGATGAAGATGAATCACTCAAGAAATCAATGAGATGCTAGCTTGAAGAAGTATATGAAGAACAACCTGTAGCGCCCAGAGTTGCAGAACCAATGAGGGAAGTCACAGTTTCCCCTAATGATGAGATTCAAGTAGATCATGATATGATAAAATCTCAAGAGCCTCTAGAAATGACGATCTCTCACAAGAGAAAGCCAGCTTGGGAAAGGGAAATTATTCAAGATGGAGAGAAGTATGGTGCCCCAGAAGGAACCATGAGACAAATCAAGAAACCTAATCCATTCTCCAATTATATGGATTTGATGTGTGATCTCATAGAAAAGGACCCTAATTTCTTTGAAGAAGCCATTCAGAAGAAAGAATGGGTCGATGCCATGATAGAAGAATACCAATCCATTATAAAGAATGATGTATGGGAAATATTTCCCAGTCTGAAGATCAAAGATGTGGTATCTTCCAAATGGTTATAAAAGATAAAACATGTTGTAGATGGAAGTATTGAAAAAAATAAAGAAAGATTTGTAGGTCGTGTCTTTTTTCAAAAGGAAGGCATTGATTATGAAGAGACATTTTATCCTATAATCAGATACACTTCAATTAGAACCATCATTTCTCTTACAGCCAAGATGAAGTGGAATTTACTCCATATGGATGTGAAAACAACCTTCTTTAATGGTGTTATTGAAGAAGAAGTGTATATAGAAAAACCTCAAGGGTTTGAAGTTGAAGATAGAAAGACTCATGTCTGCATGTTCAAGAAGGCTCTGTACGGATTGAAGCAAGCTCCTAGAGCTTGGTATGGAAGAATTGGCAGTTTCCTGACGAGCTTGGGCTTTACCAAGAGTAAATATGATTCTAACCTTTACTTCAAGGTTATGAATGATGAGCCAGTTATATTGTTTTTGTATGTGGATGACTTATTCTTAACTGGAGAAGAAAAGCTCATCATTGATTGTAAGAAGAAGCTCGTTGTAGAATTTGAGATGAAATACCTAGGCCTGATCCATTATTTCCTAGGTCTTGAAGTTTTGCAAAGCCCGGAGAAGATCTTCCTTAGCCAAGGGAAGTATGTAGTTGAAATATTGAAGAGGTTTGATATGTTGGAATGTAAATCCATGAACACTCCCATGGAAACAAAGTTGAAGCTCCTGGTTGATACTTCGTCAGAATTGGTTGATGCTACGTTGTACAGACATATCATTGGATCGTTAATGTATCTGACGAATACCAAGCCATATTTTTATTTTTTTTGAACATCTTGAGTCGGTATCTGGTAGAGCTCAAACGTTTTCACTTTGTTGCTGAAAAACATGTGATGAGATACCTTTGTTGGGTATGTGTTATATTATTTGCATGTGTGTGTGTGTGTGTGGGTGCGTCAGATACGACAACTATGTCTGACGATCCCTTCACCTAGAGCTCTGTCGTGTGCGTCGGGCGCTTTCCTAGGGGTGTCCAAGGGGGGTAGGTATGTTATTTTTGCTATTTTTGCTATTTTTGCTATTTTTAGTGGATTTTGCTATTTTTAGCGGATTTGTAAATTAATCCTGAATTAAGGGATTAGGGTTTGGGTATCTATGAAATACCTAAAAACATTGTATATATTGTATGGCGAATGCTGAAATTCGATATAATGAAAATAAGAAAGGTTTTCCCGGTTGAGGGTTTTCGGTATAAAATCTCTGTGTAGTCTGTGTATGAGCAATTGATTAATTTCTGTATTGCTTAAGAATCTATATGCATTGCTTTACTTCGCAAGTTTAAAACTTACAACCTTAAGGGTACATTGGACTTTGGTCTCTGCTATAATGGAGATCATGACTTCAGATTGGTTGGTTATGCTGATTCAAATTGCGTTGGAAGTGTTTCTGACAGAAATAGCACTTCGGGGTGTTGTTTCAGTCTGGGTTCAGCCATGACTTCATGGCAGAGAAGGAAGAAATCCATTATTTCTCTCAGCACGACAGAAGCGGAATACATTATTGCATGTTTTACTAGTTGTGAATCCATATGGCTTCGGAATCGGAAGTTGTTGACAGGTCTATTCGATGTGGAGATGCAAGCAACTGTGATTCTATGTGATAACCAGAGTTGCATAAATATGACGGAGAACCATGTGTTCCATGATAAATCGAAGCACATAGAAATCTAGTATCATTTCATTTGTGATATGGTGCAGAGGGGAGGTGTAAAGATCCAATATGTTGGCACAGATGAGAAGGTTGTAGATGTGTTGACCAAGCCTATGTCTCGTGTAAAATTTGAATACTTTTGAAACAAGCTTGGCATATTCTGAAAGGACCTCCCTTAAAAGGGGGAGTGATGTTGATGATACTATGGTATCCTGACCAACAACGGGTAGCTCAGTTAGGATTTTATATCCTAGGGGATTGATCATCCCTGGACAGATCCTAAAGGTGCGGTAAGGATGGTATGTCTGAGTACCTTTGTATGTATATGCCAGTTGGTGTCAGTAGTGGTAGCTCTGTTAGGATTTTTATAATCCTAGGGAATCTTATGATTCTTGGGTAGATCCCGAAGGTCCGGTAAGGACGGTCTATCAGAGTACCACATGGGTAGTTCCATTAGGATTTTATATCCTAGGGAATCTTATGATTCCTAGGAAGATCCTTAGGGACTATCAAAGTACCACAAAATGTCGTTGTTACACCTACCTCATTTTGTTTCTATATGATTATGATGATGTTGCTCCAGCCTCGTGTTGTGATGATGTTGTTTCTCCAGCCTAGTGATATGATGATTTTGTTTCTCCAGCCTCATGTTGTTGATGATGATGTTGTTGATGTTGTTGTTATAGATTTTATGCTAACTGATGTTGATGTTTCAGATTCCATCCCTATGCTATGAATGATGATGATGATGTTATTCCAGCTCCATGTTGTGAATGATGATGATGATGATACTCCATGCTATGAATGATGATGATGATGATGATACTCCATGCTGTGAATGATGATGTTATTGATCATGAGAAAAACTTACGATGATTTATAGATATACCAGTCAATGTTCCAGATTTTTTTGATGTTGTTTCCCTCTCTCTCTTCTAATGATGTTGTAGAACACCCTTCTTGTTAAGGGGGAGTGTTGAAATATTGTAACTCTGAAGAATATTCTAGTTATTATTGAGTTATTATCTTATAGATAAATCCCCTTTGTGAATTGATCATGTCGGGACTTATGTATGACTAAATCCCCTTTTGTGGATTGGTCAAACCCTAATTAAATGATATTAATTGAGAAGTAGGCCCCCCAGGATAATTAAAGTGGTTTTAGCCACTAAGTAAAGAAGTTGACCCCGCTTTATGAAGAGACACCACACTATCACTCCCTAGATAGTATAAATAAGAGAGGCTAGTGTCTCATTCACTCACTCACTCAAGTCACTCATTTAGTGCGCAAGTTTGAAGGAAGTTGCAGTTTTTGGAAGAAGGAAAGAGAGGCGCATTGCTCAGTCTTGGATATTCTCTAGTGTTTGGTTTATTATCTTGGCATTGTATTGGAAATATATATTAAGGAATTTTTTGTTGGGTTTTCTCCCCCATGAGGGTTTCCCAGGATAAATGTTGTGTACCTTGTGATTGTGTTTCTTTCAGTGATTTTGCTTATGCTATTATTGTTTAGTAAATTGAAAAGAACTTAATAGCATCTCTAAAATTAACACTAAATACCTATCTAATCTTGAGTACCAAGATCTCAGAGCTTGCTTAAGTCCATACAGAGCTTTCTTCAATCTGCAAACAAAGTCTCCTTTTTTTAATATTAGAAACCCTTTTGGTTGTTCTATGTAGACTTCTTCTTCTAATTCTCCATTTAGAAAAGTTGATTTTACGTCCATATGATATTTGATCCTTTTGGAGCATGCATAATCCAAGAACATTTTGATTACTCACATTTTGTCCACGGGAGTATAGGTTTCTTCAAAATCTATTCCTTCAACTTGTTGGAAGCAGGTCGAATCAGAGAGAAAGGCTATTTTGGGAAGAAAGGCATGCAAGAGGAAAGAGACAGTTGGAAGGAAAAGCAGCATGCGCGCATGCATGGAAGACCTAACAACACTAGGGTTAGGGTTTTTGTAATACATTGTAATGGTTTGTGAGCTGAAAATATAAATAAGTATTACTTAGGAGACAAAAGAGGGGATGGAGAGGGAGATTATTGTAGGAATGGTATGAATCATTCAGTTGGTAAGATAAGGAGGGAATGAGAGACTTGATCATGAGGGTTAAATCATAGGCTTAGGAGTCTAGTGTGATCTAGTCAGCCTCATAGGGATCAAGGAGCCTACTAAGGAGAGAGAGATCCAAGAATGTGAACACGCGTGGCGTGATATCTTTCTAAACCATAATAAAATCCTGAGATCCATATCTTTGTGGGCGTAGCCCACGAGGGGGTGAACCGCGGTAACATTGTGTTGCGGGATTGAATGAATGTGTCTTTATGTCTAATTAGTTGATTAATGTTGAATGAATGAAGTGATTAAGTAGATCTGGTATTTTACATGCATGCGTAGAATAAATGTTATAACAGGATGTTAAATGGACTAAATAAAGGTTGCGACGCACAAGCACAGATCTCGCTCAGTCTCAAGGTGAAAACACTTGAGTATTGTAGCCACCCATAGAGTTATCTCAGGTGAGACTACGCAGTACACTCCATGTACTGTGTTGCCAGCCTTCTGGGTGACCAGAGAGGCTAATAGTCCTTAAGGTATTTTGTTGGGAAGCTTCTTGGTTATGAACCGAGGTCAATATGTAATGGTAAATGGATAAAAGGGAATGGAAACCCAACAAATGGTTCTATTGTCGAATGATTGGAAGGCAATGTGATTGAGCACATGAGATCTGTGGAAGACGTGTCAAAAGAATATCGGATCGGACGACAAGAAGGTGAGAGAATGTGAAGCTAAAAGGGAATGTTGAGGCTATGGAATCCCACAAAGGAAAAGATCAAAAGCTGGTTGAATACAAAGGAGCTAGAGTTTGTGTAGAAAGATAACACAAACCAGAAGTTAACACCACACAAATATTTGGACAAGTACGTATTCATCGACTTGCATGAAGTATTTTTCTGTGATTTCCCACACATATTTTAGGAGTGAATCAAAATATTGAAAGACAACCATCCGACGAATCAAATCAAATAGATGGAGTGGAATCCCAAAGAAATCGCACAGCTACAACGCGTTGACAATAAATTCAAGCGCAATAGATTTTTGGTTAGACATCATTGTTGTCGGATTTATCACAGAGTTTGCAGTAGATACAGCAAAGTTGTAAAGCGCAACTAAACAAGAATTCTTGAAAGGACCTCGAGGTAGGTACATCAGTTCGCTATATACTTCCATTAAGATATTACAGTATAAAAAAGGTGTGATGACGATGGATTCAGACAGCTAAACTTCCATGTGTGCATGGGGGAAGGGGGGAAGCACTGACAGGAAAAGGATAAATGGAAGGAGGAGGCCTTGGACCCAATTATGATGGACGAAGACCAAATCAAGCAGATAATGGTGATGGTTGGAAAGACGCAAAGTGGAGTACCCTACCAATACAAGGTAAACACCAAGAAGAGATTTGTAGCCATGAGGGAAGGCTTGGAAAGTGATTAAGAGGAGGTAGAGGATCTTCGAGCTGTGGAGCAGATTGAGGAAATATTGCACGCAACATATGAGAGGAAGACGATACGTCCAAGAGTGGGAATAGAAGGCAGCAATCATATCCATATTAATGTTAGTTTGGAACCCATAAACCCATGTGCAACTAACACGCCAAGAAGAATGTCGCCATTTATACAACCAAATTTCGGGAGAAGGAAGACAACAGGAACAACAACTAGGGGAGCCAGTTCAAGAAGCATTAGTCAAGTATCTACACCGCATGGAGGTAGTATTTCAACATTTGGGATGGTAGGACACGATCCCACCATCAGGTTACCAGAATTCAAAGGAAAAGCGTCGAAGGACCCAGAGAAGCACATTTTTATCTTTGAATATATCTGGGAAGCGAAACAGATCACATACGAGGACACTAAACTTGCACAATTAACTATCACATTAAGGGATGCCTCACTAGATCAGTGTCTGATTTTAGCCACAAACAGTCCGCCAGGGACAACCAGAATGATTGGAGATATCAAGAAGTTGTTGATAAATGAGTTCCAAAAGCCTAGTTCAGAGGATCAATACATTAACGAGATGATAGAGATTAGACAGAAACTAAGAGAACATGTATGGGATATTGACTAGATATTAAAATGATTGAAAGGAAAGATGAAATATGCCATGATAGATATGCAGCATAGGCACCTATTCGTCAACTCACTATTACCACACTTGAGCGACAATAGAAGTTTCAAACGTATGCAGAGGCTCTGCTGGTAGCTCTAAAACTGGAAGAGAACCAATATCAAAAGACAGATCCAGCCATCGAGGAGTTGAAGGAGGATCTAAAAAACTTAATGTTCTAGCTGAACCAGAACAAAAGTAAGGAAAAAAGAGCAGACGTTTGATGTACCACATGTAGGACAGACGGACACCATAAGAACGAATGTCCAACATTCGTGCAGTACATGGCAGCAGGAATACCAAACCCATTGCCAACAAGAGGAATCTAGTGTGAGATATGTAAGAAACAGGGCCATGATCCATATCACCACCCAATGATGCAAAAGTACCAGACAGTCCCAAAGAGCTCGTATTGCAACTTTTTCAAGTCAGTAGGCCATGATGAAAAAGACTGTAGAACCATGGAGTTGATGAGAGAGAGGACATTAGATGCATACAGGGTGCAGGTAGAAATGATCATCAGGCAAGTCGCACATCAGTTTAACCAAGTACCATCCTCATACAACACTGCAAAGCAACAGTATAATATTGCTCAACAACCATATAACACAATGCATTCATAATACAATATCAAACAGTATAACCAGGCGCCTCAGTATAACGTGCTGCGAGGGGATCGAGTTGGCTACAGAGGTGGAGGAAGAGAAAGAGGAGGCTTTGGAAGAGGTAGAGGACCAGTGGTATGTCACAATTGTCAACAACCAGGACACTATGCAAGAGAATGTCCACTTCCACCAGCGACCTGTATGTATTGTCTCGCATCAGATCATGACACGGAAGAGTGTCCTACGCTATTAGGTAAGATCTAGGAAAAGAGGAATCAGAACAATCAGAATGTTCAATGGATTTTAGCAGAAGTAAGGGATGAATAAAGAAACATCAACATAGTTACACATGGAGGAGGTAAAACAAGAAACGACGCAGAGAGACAAGAGCCAGTACAACACCAATGGGTGAAGAAGAATGTTGAACCAAGGAAGCAGTTTGATGTGTGGAACGAGAAGGAGATATTTAAGCAAGCTAGACAAGAATTTATGAAGCTAGGCATTGAGTTGACATCAACTGTGCAGCATAGTAAGGAACCACCCGAGTACGAGATGCCTTCATCATTGGATCACACCAAAGAAATGCAACCCCTGGGACAAGTAAGTACGATCAAAGGCTTTTTGCAATCATATGTAAAATTACTAAATGATCCATCCTATGTCAAAATATTACAAAATACGCTAGAAAGATGTAGCGTAGAAACAGAAGGAAAGCTAGAACAAAAAACAGTCAATCACCTACATATAAGGAGGAGAACAACTAGGGAGTTTAGGATGAACGCCAACATTGAAGATTTCAAAATGGGAGATATCATACTGGATTTAGGATCTAAAATCAATGTATTACCCAATAATACATGGCAATGTATGGGAGAGCCCACATCAGGATATTCATCGGTTCAAATGAAACTGGAAAACCAGCACATATTGCTACCAATTGGGAGACTAAAAGGAGTGACAGTAGACATGGATGGAGTGCGCACTAAAGCTGACTTTGAAGTAATAGAAATAGTGGATGGCACAACACCTTATCCAACATTGCTCAGCTTGGATTGGGTGTTTGATAACTAGGCCATAATTAACTTAAAGACATTGAAAATGACCTTCGAGTCAAGAGAATACAGGGTCATTGCACCATTAGACCCATCGGAAGAGGAAAGGTTCATAGAGCCTAGTTGCTTGGACCAAGAGGAAATTATCCAGTTGTACAGAACAATTGTGTGAGAAAAGGATTACATAAACCCAACCGCAGATGGGATACTCAGTTGGTGGAGTTTCACCTCATGTGCGTCAGACTCAGATACGGGTTTAGAGAATTGGAAACATAGGCTACACAAAGTTTCCACAAGAAGATGTGCAAGAATAGACCACGCATTAAGATGGGTAGGTACGGAGATAAGGGAACCAGTCAGTTTCCATGGGGTGAATGATCTAGAAGCATTCTTGACACGCTACGAAGATGAAGTGTTAAGAAATCAGAGACTATTAGCACTATATATATCACTCAAAGCCACACATGCGAGATGGTGGGGTGCGCATAAAGAAACAATCAAGGACTGGTACCAATGTAAGTGGTTATTTTGCATTAGGTTTGTCACAGAACAAAGAAGCAACCAGCGGAAAAAATATGATGGACATGGGGCACTAGCGGGACACTTGGAGAAGTGAAAAGCGTTGTGGAAAATGACACCACCAGAGGAATGGCCTCACCATTTTGTACACACATTAGAGGGCATTCCATCAAACTGGTATACAGACCATGAACTAAGCAAAGGAACTACGAGCTGGACAGTACTACAGCAAAAATTTACAGTCACTTTCTCATTTGAGCATGAGAACGTCAACATAGATGCATCACTTAAACAAATAAGAGGGGTGATATTCATTAAGGAACCATAAGTTGATCTCATAACAGAAGAACAACAATAGAACAAACAGACAGTGAAAGAACTATTGTCATGCTACCATGTGCAGGAAGAAATACCAGAGGAAGATGACCCATGTGATATTCAGATTGAGGAAGTTGAAGGCGAAAGATAAGTGGAAGTCCCACCTCTAGAATCAGAAGCAATTGTTGCGCCAATCAAGGTGAAGAAATTCAACATTGGGACAGTTGAGAATCCCAAAATGGCCAGCATTGGAAACTATCAGGATGAGAAAACAGTGGAAATAATAATAGAGTTACTCTGTGAGTACAGTGACATGTTCCCAAAAATGTTCACAGAAATTAAGGGAATAGCAGGAGAGCTAGGTGAAATGAAGATACCACTTAGAGTTGAGGCAAGACTGATCAGACAGCGACCATACAGACTAAATCCGATATATAAGCAAAAATTCAAAGTTGAGATCGATATGATGTTGGAGGCTGGAATCATAGAACCTGTAGAATAATCGGAATGGATAAACCCGATGGTAGTTCAGGAGAAAAAATAAGGGGGGATAATAATATGCATTGACTTGAGGAAGTTGAATGATGTGTGCCTACATGACCCATTCCCTACACCTTTAACAGATGAGGTGTTGGAGAACAGAGGAGGATAAGAAGCTTATTCATTCACCGACAGATTCTCAGGATACTATCAGATCAAGATAACACCGAAAGACAGATACAAGACCACTTTTTCTACAGAATGGGGATCCTACCAGTACACATCCATGTCATTTGGACTGAAGAATGCACCAGTAATATTTTCCAGAGTAGTCATAGTTGCATTTAAAGAATTTATCCACTAATTTCTAGAGGTATACCTGGACGATTGGACAGTCTATAGTCTGTTGAAATACCATGTAGAGGTCTTGTGGCTGATGTTAGAAAGATGCAAGCAATGCCAGATATCTCTAAACATCAAGAAGTGCATCTTTGGAATACCTTTTGGGATACTATTGGGCCATATAGTATGCAAGCAAGATTTGCTAGTAGATCCTACCAAGATTGCAGTAATTGTTAACCTGCCACCACCAAAAACAATCTATCAATTGAGAGTGACATTGAGACACACAAGATACTACAGGAAATTTATAAAAGGGTACGCGTAGATCATTGCGCCAATGGAGAAATTTCTAAGGAAAAACACAAAGTTCCAACAGAATGAGGATTGTCAACACAGTCTGGATATGTTGAAAGAGAAGATGGTGACCGCAACAATACTAGTATTCCCATACTGGGAGAAGACATTCCGCGTACAAGTAGATGCATCGGCCATAGAACTTGGAGTTATTATGGTGCAGCTAGGATCAGGAGAATTGGATCATCCTATAGCATTTGCTAGCAGAAAATTTTTAGAATCGGAGAAGAACTACAACACTAGAGAGAGGGGAGGCCTAGATATGGTCTACGTGCTTCAGAAGTTCAGACATTACTTATTGGGAAAACACTTCAAGATTCTCACAGACCATTCAACACTCAAATACCTAGTCAACAAGCCAGTGTTGGGGGGGAGAATTCACAGATGGTTATTGTTGTTCCAGAAGTTTGACTTCAAAGTAATAGTCAATCCGGGAAAGTTGAATGTAGGACATAATTACCTTTCAAGGATCATGAATGAGGAGGAACCTACAAATATAAAGGATAACTTTCCAGATGCACAACTATTTTATGTCCAGATCACCGACGAATACTTCGCAGACATTATCCAGTACTTGTGTACAGGGAATGTGCCATAGGAATATAACACCATGTAGAAGAAGAATTTGGTATGAAAGGATGCAAATTACCAACTAATTGTAGGACACTTATACAAAATGGGTGCAAATAGCATCTTGATAAGATGTGTGCTAGAACATGAAAGACCTAGAATTTTAGCAGAAGCACATGAGGGAATAGCAGAAGAACATTATGCAGGAAAAGCTACCATGCAGAAGGTATTGTGCTCAGGAATATGGTGTTCAAATGTTCACAAAGACTCAAATGATTACTGCCAGAAATGTGATGAATCTCAGAGGGTTGGTAAAAAGAATAGAAGGGACGAGATTACCCTGCAACCATAGGTAAATTTGTAGGTATTTGACAAATGGGAAATATATTTTTTGGGACCAATTAACCCACCAGCAAAAAGGTCAAGAGCGAGGTACATTATCACCGCGACAGAGTACCTGACAAGATGGGCAAAAGAAGCACCAATGAAAGATTGTAGCGCAAAGACAGCAGCACACTTCCTGTTTGAACAAGTGATCACTAGATTTGGTTGCATGAGGATTTTGATGGGTGACCAAGGAACTCACTTCATTAACAGTAATATTAAGGCTATGACTGAGGAATTTGAAGTTCATCATCAAAAGAGTACACCATATCATCCTCAAGAAAATGGAACAGAGGAAACCTTTAACAAGATCCTTGAAAATGCACTGACGAATATATATAACGTTAATAGGGATGATTGGGACCTAAAGATACCAGCAGTATTGTGGGCATACAGGACCACATGCAAGAAATTTGCACGAAAAACGCCATTCAGATTGGTATTTGGAAAGGAAGTAGTGGTACCACTAGAATTCTTGGTACCCAGTCTACGCGTAGCAGCGATTACGAACATGACAGAACAAAGTGCAGTACAGGATAGGTTGAATCAACTGATGATCATGGAGGAAGACAGGATTCTAGCAAGGTTTCACCAAGAAGTCCAAAAAGCAAGGGACAAAGCTTGGCATGACATATATATCAAGAGGAAAATTTTCAAGGAAGGAGACTTAGTTTTGATGTATGACAGTAAATGCCTTTAGCATCCAGGAAAACGTATAATGCATTGGTTAGGACCATACGAAGTAAAAACTGTTACAGATGGGGGAGTTGTACAGTTGAAGGATCTAGGAGGCACAAAACTCAAAGGGATGATCAATGGGAGCTGACTGAAGTTGTATAGGGACAGTCGATCCCTTAGCACTTAAAAAAAAAAAATGTTGCGTCGTGTCGGACATCAAAAGACAAAAAAATAGGTATAATGTGCTGAAAAGAGAATGAGCGTGCACATTCGAAAATACTAGCCCGACGGAGACAAGGCCAATGGTCACTACAAAAAGGAAACAACGGGAAAGATGGATACAGTAAAAAAAGCACCAACGGACGACGGCTATCAGAATTGAATGTCATAAATGACTGACGGGATGCCGCATTAATTGCACCAACTGGTGACGGCAAGGGAAATCAATGGGAAGTACATGGGAAGCGGGTGGTTTAATTAAAATGCAATAGCGGTAACGTATCTGAAAATATTCACATGACTCTAATACAAAGCAAGCACACAGGAACGGAATGGTTATTGTGAAATCAGGAAAGTCACAGAGCGATAGATCATATGAAGTATAGAGTTAAGGTTGTAGAGGTTGCAGAGGCCACTAAGCTTGGAGAACAACACCCTTACCACCTTAGCACCACCCAAATAGGGAGAACCGATCCAGACTACCAGACAACCTCGAAGCATCACCAGAGCACCACCGCAGCCACAGGGAAGCAAACAACAACCACCTTAGCCTCCAGAAGTCGTCAATGTGGACGAAATATCGTCGCCTGATATGACACCAGGAAGCCCCACACCCATCATGGAGGAAACCCAACGCACAACACTAGTGGGCATGGACATTGATGTGCCGGAAGAGGGACGAGGCCAACAGGCTAAGGACGCAGGAAACCAATTGCACCTGAAAAATCCTAAAGAAGCCTTGAGATCCAATGGGATGGGCCCAACCCAGGTAGAACTAGTCGTGCTGGAAAGGTCATAGAAAACCATGCCAGAATAGCCACAGGAGGGAACAGTGAAAGATGTCACCGGCTGACCAGATGAGTATGCATAAGAGAAAACAATGGAGGTTGGTGTTAATGTTTAAGCCATTATTATAGATGTTTGCATTTCATTAGATAACAATAGCATAATCCAAGATCACTGAGAAATACACAATCACAAGAGACACATCATTTATCCTGGGAAACCCTCTAGGGGAAGAAAACCCAGCAAAAATTCCTTAATATAGATAGCCAATACAATTCCAAAAGATCTCTTATGCTAATACAAAAAGTCCTCTCCTGGATATGTGCCACTCTCTCTCTCCTTTGTTGGTAGCAGATCAGAACTTATCCTTCAAACTGAGCAAGTGAGTTATATCTAAGTGAGGCGCTAGCCTCCTTTATTTATACAAGTCTGGCACATGTGAAGTGTCTCTTCACTGGCAGGGCCGACTTCTCAAACTGG
>JZKD02S1687854.1:412695-423889 GCA_000966675.3 Picea glauca | reverse complement strand
AATCAAGTTATAAAGTATTTTTTTTATCCCAGGAAAAATAGAGTAGAGGAAATATATTATTCATTCCACACATACTAAGGTGATAAAAAGTTATTTAAGGAATTTTTATTTTCAAGTAAGTTATTGAATAATGTTATAAAGGTGTTATTTAATTCCTAAGAAAAATAAGGTATATAAGATTCATAATTAAGTATTAATCATCGTAAATTTATGGATGAAAACAAATCGAGTCTTGTTGATGCTTGAATTTAGTTGGGTGGTCGCAGTGCTCACTTTCCCTTTTTCAGTTTATTGCCCACAACTTAAGTTTATCTTTGCAACGAAATTCTATTATGCCAATTTATGGTTCCCTTCGAGTTTGCAGTTGATAGAATTTTCTTTTACAAGTTCTTTCTCTCTTGACAATGATATTTTGCAGCTGAATACTTATTTATATTTCTTTTTTTTTCTTTTCTTTTCTTTAACACTGAAACCTAAAATTTTAATGGCCAAAAGCCTGTTGTGGTCAAGGACCAGGATTTCTCAGAGAAAACTCTGAAATAATGGGTTGGCCAAAAGCCGGATCGAGACAAAGCTCTGATTTTTAAATGGCCAAAGACTAGGTTTTTGGTCAAATACCAAAGCTTTGATACCAAATGAGACGAACAAAGTTCGCTCACACAAGAATTATCCAAAATACTTGGAATATAACAAAGTAATCCATGTAGGAATAATGTATAAAATATGAATAGATAAGATGATTACAATTGAGAATGAGGGCTCGTTTATATACCCACACAGGGGTGCCCTTAACCAGTAGTCATGTCCTTTGAGACATGTCCTTTCATTATTAATAATTATTATTTATTAATTAATTATTATGTTATGAATATCTATTTTATATGTATATTTATGTTCATAACAGTGTTCATGTATGAAGTTTCTAAAATCTAATGACACCCAAGATTTCTAACAGTTGTGTGATGGTTTATGCTATGGGTTGCATTTGGGAATATCAATACTTGTGAAATCTTGATCATCAGTTCTATGCAATGGAAGATGTAGCAGAACTATTGGACTAGATCCTACTAGAGCAGCATTTTGTCTCCACGAAAATTGTTCTTTAGGAACAGCAGCTTCCTCCTCTGAAGTAGCTTCAACATCTTCTTCACATGATCCAAAACCATTAGCTTCTTCCTCTTGAAACCTTTCTTGTTGAAGTTCTACAGTGTTAGTTTCTTCTTTTTCTTCTTGATGCCATAGTTGAAGCTCTATACTCTCTATTTCAATAACTCTTTCATCACAGTCATGTTGCCATCACGATCTCTACTCTATCTTATTTTCTTCTCAAGTCTATTGTGTGATTACACTCACACTCTTCTACACAGTAATCTTGTGGATGGTGTGATTTTACAGGTTCAACATCTTTTGCTTTGTCCATGAATACCATAAAAGTATCTCTTCATGTTTACACTATTATTGACAGGGCTTGTTTCACCAGGTACTGATACATCCTCTGAACTTTGGATCTTGTCATTATTATCATCATAGGCCATGTAGTAACATAGTGCCTTATAACCATCACACATACATAATGCACATTGTTATTTGTCATCAGTGCCAATGCCATCAATGCCAACCTGTATTTCCATATTGCCAACGATCTCCCCCTTTGGCATTGATGGCAATATTGTCTTCATTTCTCCCCCTTTGACATCAAGGGAAAAGGTTTGAATGACTCCTCCTGACTTTGATCATTGTCTCCCCCTGAATTGATGCCAATTGATGTATTATTTTCTTGAGATATTAGATTGGAAGAGAGACTACTCCCAATCTTTGCCTGAGATTTTCAAATATATCTCTGCTTAAGGATTTATTGAAAATATCTGCAACCTGATCTTGTGTTGGGACATATTCCAATTTTATGTTCTTATTTTCAGCCTGATCTCTTAGATAGTGGTATTTTATTGGAATGTGTTTTAATTTTGAGTGTTGGACATTGTTCTTGGAGAGACTTATAGCACTTGTATTATCACGGTAGATAGTAGTGGGTTCTTCAAACACTATTTTGATGTCTTGTAAGTTTTGTTTCATCCATTCTACTTGTGTGAAACATTCTACTACTGCAATATACTCAGTTTTAGTGGTAGACAGAGAAATTGAGGATAGTTTCTTGCTTATCCAAGTTACCAATGATTCTCCCAAGAAGAATGCTCTTCCACTTGTACTTTTTATGTCATCTACACAACCTGCCCAATCTGCATCTGAATAGGCCTTTAAAGAGAATGAATCTTTTCTAGGGTACCACAAACCAAGATATATGGTTCCTTTCAAATACCTAAAGATTATTTTCACAGCTTGAACATGGCTCTATTTTGGTGTTTCTTGGAATCTATCCACCATCCCAACATCTTACTTGACATCAGGTCTAGAAGTTGTTACATAGATTAAACTCTCAATCATTGATCTGTAGTGTTTTGGATCTACATCTTTGGACTCATCTTCCTTGTTTAGTTTGCATCCAACTGTCATAGGCGTACAAACAAGTTTGCAATCCTCTAACTGGAATTTCTTAAGCATGTATTTAACATACTTGGACTGATGGATAAAGAATCCTCTTTTGGATTGTACTATTTGTAATCCTAGAAAGAAATTTAGTTCACCAAGAAAGGACATTTCAAATTCTTGTTGCATCCTCCTAGCAAAGTCCTTACTCATTTTTTCATTATCACTCCCAAATATAATTTCATCAACATATACTTCCACAATAAGCATGCTATCACCAACAATTTTACAATAAAGATTTTTGTTTGTTGATCCTCTTTCGAGGCCTTGTACTTGTAAATAAGAATCTATCCTTTGATGCCATGCTCTGGGTGCTTGTTTTAGCCCATAGAGTGTTTTCTTTAGTTTACATACATAGTCTCCTTTGTTAGTTAATTGAAATCCTTCTGGTTGCTCAATATAGACTTCCTCTTCTAAGCTTCCATTAAGAAATGTTGACTTCACATCCATCTGGTATACTTTAATTTTTTTGTCGCTGGCAAAGGCTAAGAACATCATAATTGCCTCTAATCTGGCCACAGGTGCAAAGGTTTCTTCAAAGTCTACCACTTCAACCTAAGCATACCCTTTACATACCAATATGGCTTTGTTCCTGATTACTTGCCCATTCTCATTCACTGTGTTTTTATACACCCATTTAGTTCCAATGACATTCTTATTTTTTGGTCTTGGAACTAGTTTCCAAGTTTGATTTTTTTCAATCTGGTCCAATTTTTCATTCATAGCACTGACCCAATTATCATCTTTGCATGCCTCTTTGATTGAGTTGGGCTCAATATGTGACAAAAGTGTTATTTATGTCCTATACAATAGTTGTCTTCTTGTCTGCACTCCATTGCTTTTATTTCCAATAATCAGTTCTTCAGGATGATTCTTTTGAGTTATTCTTGAGGGTGTATTTGTGTGTCTTCTTGGGGATTCTTCTCTTATGTCTTCTTCTTGAATATCTTCCTCATATTCACTAGTATCCATATCATCCTCTTCCTTTTCTTATTTATTCTCTTCTACTTCTTTTCCTTGTGTACCAACTGACTCATCATCATCTTCATCTTCATTGTCAAGTATAGTCTCTTAATGTTTGATCCTTATTGTTTTTAAATCATCCACCTTGACATCTGCACTCTCAACAATCTTATGTAATCTAATATTGTATCATTTATATGCTTTTTTGGTAGAAGCATATCCAAGAAAGATACCTTCATCAGATCTAGCATCAAATTTTTCGATATTCTCATCAAGCCTTTTGATGTAACACTTAGTTCCAAATACCTTGAAGTATTTTACCGAAGGAGTTCTTCCAAACCATAGTTCATAAGGAGTATTATTACTATTAATCCTGATTTGACCTCTGTTTAATATGTATATTGTTGTGCCTACAGCTTCCCTTCAATATCCATCAGATAATATTGCTTCATTGAGCATAGTCCTTGCAGCCTCCTGGACTATTCTATTCCTTCTCTCAGCAATCCCATTTTGTTGAGGTGTTCTAGCAGCAAAGAATTGTCTATTTATTCCATGAGTTTCACAGAAGAGGTCAAACGCTTTTGAGGTGAACTCACCACCATTATTTGATCTAATACATTTGATTTTTGTCTCTGTTTCATTTTCAACAAGGGTCTTAAAATCTTTGAATTTGTTAAGTGCTTTTGATTTTTCCTTGAGAAAAGATACCCAAGCCATTCTAGTAAAATCATCAATGAACAACATAAAATAGGACTCTCCTTGCAAACTCTTGGTCCTTGTAGGTCCACATAGGTCAATGTGAACAAGCTCTAAAGGTTTTGAGGTTGAGTATTCTTTTGTTTTGAACCTTATTCTAGTTTGCTTCCCTAGTTGACAATGTCTACACATAGGATTTGAGGACTTTGTGATCTTTGGCAGGTTTCTTACTCCCCCAAGATTGTTAACTTTCACTAAATTGTCAAAGTTAATGTGCCCCAACCTTCTATTCCATAGCCAACTTTCATATACTAAATTTATATGACACTCCTCATTCAATTTTGTATTTAGTATATATACATTCTCAAGAGCTCTAGGAGCAGTACCAACCAATTTGTTGAGTCCTCTCTCCTAATCTCACATTTATGGAAATCAAAGATGCAAATGTGCCCCTGATCACAGGTTTGGTTGACACTTAATAGGCTAGGTTTCAGTTTTTCAACAAGCAACACATCCTTGGCTTTGTATTTTCCCAAACTCGCAGTGCTTTTCCCAAGTATGTTACCTGAAGCATTGTCACCAAATGTAACTTTACCCTTTTGTTTCTTTAAGTTCAAAAGCTTGTCCTTGTTTCCTGCCATATGTTTTGAGCAACCACTGTCAACATACCAAAGATATTATTTATCTTGGGCTTTCAAGACAATAAGACATTCCTCTTTTGATGTTTTTTCTTTCCAAAACTTCTTTTTCTCTCTAGTGAACTTTGGTTTTTCTGAGACTTCCATTAATCTGCAATTACTTGTTCTATGTCCATAATTATGACATCTGAATCATTCTAGGTTCCCTTCTTTTAGAGGTGCAAAGGAGTTATAATTTATTCTTTTAACTTGATCTACTATTTGGTTATATTTAAACTTATAGTTCTTAACCCTCAAGTTTTTCCTTCCATATGCTCTACAATTCATAGCTTTGTGTCCAAAATTAGAGCATGCAAAGCAATAACCAAAGAAAATGTGAGGATACATGTTTTGATAAACCTTCTTTGGTGTTGTCTTATATTCCTTCTTTATGGGTGGAAGTAATCCTCTGGAGTTCTGAACATTACTTGTCTTTTCTTCATCTTTCTTCTTGAATGTACTGAAGAGAGAAGCTGCATAAGATTTTGAGTTAACTTGGTTTTCTTCTTGAGAATAACTTGCTCCATTTTTGTTACTTGAATCCCTTTGTGTGGTAATAATCTTATCTAAGATTTTAGAGCTATTTTCATATCTTTTTTTGAATAATTTTTGCATCAAGTTCTTTTCTTAGGTGAACTAATTATGCCTCCATTATTTCACAAGTTATTTGTTTCTCTTTAAGAGACTTTTCCAGACTTTCTTCCATCCTATTTGCTTCTAGGATTTGGTTTTTCAGGTTGCTCATTAATTTCTCCATCTCTTTTTCTTTATGTTCATGTTTTTCCTTTTGTTCAACTACAAAACTTTTCAGTTGTCTATATATGTTTGTGTATCTTCTTAAATCATCCAAGGCACTGAGAAGTTCTTCTTCCATATTAACCTCTGCTTCATCTTTTGACTCTTCCTCATGCTCAATTTCTTCTATCTCATTAGGGTCTTCAATACCTAGAAAAAGGACTTCATCATCATCATTGTCACTAGACTCTAATGAATTGTTGTTTTCTTCTTTTGAGTAAAAAAAAAAATCTCTTTGTAATACTTTTTCTAGTAGTTGGGTTTTCCCTTCTTGTATTGTTTATTTTTTCCTTCTTCATATTCAAGGTCCTCCTTGGGATAGGGACACTTGGCTGCAAAGTGGCCAACCTTTCCCAATTAAAACATTTGAAAAGCAGCTTGCCTTTGTACCTCCTTGATCCTTTATGAAGTTTTTTAATAAAATTGGCTTCTTCTACATCAAATTCTTCATGATGGTTGGGTTGAGGTTTTTTCTTATGATTTTTTGTTTTCTTGAGCACCTTGAAGGCTTCCTCTCCTTTTGGGAGGTTCTCATGACCTAATCTTAACTCATATGTTTTGAGGATTCCATACACTTCATCCATGGTAAGTTGATCTAGATTCTCTCAATCTTCAAGAGTGGACACTTTAGGATTATACAGCATAGGTAGTGTCCTTAGTATCTTTTCAACTAACTCATTGTCTGACACTTCTACTCCCAAAACTCTTATTGCATTAACAATATTATCAAATCTTTCGAAGTACTCTGAGATATTTTCATTTTTAGACCTTCATATTGTACTTTGAGAGTCTGAAGTTTTTCACTCTTTACCTTGGAATATCTTGCATATATAGTTTCCAATTTATCCCAGAGTTGTTTTGAATTTTTACAGTTTAGTACTTTAGCAAGGATCTTCTTACTAAGTCCAGCTTGTAGTGTGTTTAAAGCCTTTGCATGTTCCCAAAATTTCTTCTTGTCTTCTGCTTCCATGGGAGTGACTTTTGGAACATCATATCCTTTTTCAACTAATGTCCATACTTCCAGTCCAACGGACATCGGATAGATTTTCATTCTAACACTCCAGAAAACATAGTCTTCACCATCAAATAGGGGGACTTTTAATGACATCTTCAACTTTTGATCCATTCCAATGTATATTTCTCTTCAAGTGATTTAAACCTTTAGTGAAGAGACTCGCTTTGATACCAATTGAAGGATCAGATCCTGTCACTGAGAGGTGGGGTGAATCAATGATACAATAATTTTATGAATTTTTTCTTTTGCTAATGCAATCAAAATTTTAACACAATATTTTATCGTGGAACCCAATGGGGAAAACCACAAATACTTTTCTATTAACTGCAAATTTATGTTTTACAAGTTACATAGAAGGAAGATGTGCTCCCTCTTAGATCAACACCCATTGATCAGGATGCACCCACACCCCTGTTGTTACACATTATTTTTGTCACTCTTATGACCGTTAATGATGTAAACCTATATTTTTTCTTCAGAGGGATCAGTGGCTTGCATTCTTGAGGAAAGAAGGGAGAAGAACTTTACCTGAGAGATGAAATCATATTTTCCTTTGTAAAAACCCTAGTAAGGAGGATCGTCGCACCCTGCACTATGCATGGGGTGCAACGATCCCAGATCATCGCAGGCTATACTAAACCTCGACTGTGAAGTCATCATAGGCTACACTATAGTTGGGGTGCGATGATCCCAGATCATTGCAGGCTGCACTATAGCTGGGGTGCGATGATTTTCGTGCGTGGGAAAAACGAGCATCTTCTCTATGCTTCTAGAAGGAGAAGCTCCTATGGTGAGGTGGCCTCTGATTGGTTTGGATATTGCTCTCTTTTCTGATTTAGTGGGATCATCCTAACCTCCTCACCTTATCCTCTTCGTCTTATAAAAGGAGAGGAGCTCTCATGGAGAAAGTTGGATTGGAAATTTGGCTTGAGATTGTTAGCTTGGTTAGATTGGCTTTAAGACTTTCTTTGTCAAGATAGATTGTGAGTGGATATCAAATCCATGGTCTCAGAATCCTTGGAGCAAAAAGTGTGTGGGAAGCAAGGAACTGTTGGAAGGGACCTTACAATATCAAGCCTTTGGTTGTAATCTCTCTTTCTATTATTTAATACATATACACTTGTCTTTCCTATATGAATCTTATTTGTTCATATTGTATGATTCCTTGATCACATACATAGTTTCATATCAAATATTTCTTGTATTATTCTTGTCTTCGTTGGCTTGTGTTTGTTTGTAGACATTTCTCCATAAACCTCGCAACAGACCTTGGATTGCATTGGTGAAGTCAGATCTTCAATATTTAAAAGGTATGTTCTAGATCCATTTATCATTTGATAATTGAAATCTAAGAAAAGAGTAGTGCATTGTTTTGTTTTGTTCTAGTTTTGGGTGAAACTAGGGAGATTTGTTTGTGTCCGCACTTACCGATTTGTCCGATAACAAAATTGTGACTCCACTGGGGAAACGGATTGTTTTCCTAGTTTTTCTTGCTTTCTTGCTTTGATTGCTTGAGTTTTGTTTTTTGAGTCACGGGGAGATCCAGATGAACTCTTTGATTGTTTAAATTCACTGGAAAACCTTCTTGCTTTTTTATTTTTTCCATTTTTTCTTTGATCGTCCCACCTTGCTTTGAGGGACAGTGAAACGATCTAGGATCAACGCATTGTGCCTATTAGAAATAGTGTGACATTGTCGCACTGTATTGTTCTTTGGCCCATGACAATCTTCCTTCGTCGCATTGTGTTAGTCTTCCAGCCTGCGATGATTGTGAAAATTTTTAATTTTTTATGGTTTTTCTTGCCCACATCTTAAACATTGTTTTGGGGTGAATTTTTGGGTTTGATTATAGTCTGATTACAATCTTATTGACGGTCTTTGAATCTGATTTTAGGCATCTTTGCTTTGTTTTGGCTTGTTTTGTTTTGAAATATTTGATCTCTTTCTTTGAATGCCTTTCAATTACAAAGCATTATTTTTTCTTTAGAATTGTTTGGTGAAAGAACTTCTTTTTCTTTTATTGAATAGTTTGTGTTAAAAGAGAAAATTGTTTGGGTTTCTTTGTTTCATATCAATTTGCTATTGCTTTTAGCTATCTTTGAAACAAAAAGTGTTAATTTCTTGCTTTATATTAGATTGGGGGCATCCTTGCATTAGAAGTAGTGAAATTGCATGGTTTTTGGCATTTTTTGGTTTTGAATTCTAAAACCAATTGGGGGGGGCAAGAATCGTGTATTGGTGTACAGTCTCTTTGACTCATTTCTTGAAGTTCTTGATATTGATGAGTTTAAAATTTTTGGGACATTGTGCATCTGGGAATGATAAATGTTTTCTCCTTCTCGTAATATAGCTTTCATCGAAATGAAATATTTGCATTCTCATTTCTTTGCATTGTTTAGAGTCGGTCAAAACATCATTTAGTCTTACGCCATTTTCCTCTTGAGTAACAACAGCCTTAAAAATAAAGCGCTTATAAAAATTGATTAGACATTTTTATATTTTCTGGTAGCAAACCTACATTAGATTAATTGTAGAGCTTTGGAATAGGTGTGAAAGATAACTTTCCAAAGCTGCAAAAAAACATAGTATCTTGTGATAGGGAGAGTTCAAATCCACTTACTACATTTTGTCATGGGAAGCCCTTCTCACACAATGGTCAAACCTGAGGTCGCATTGAGACTGGAAGAGTTACTAACCCTACTTTGTTGGTCTTGGTGTAGAGATTGTGTGTATTATTGGGGGCCACTTGAAGGTATACCCACAATTATGAGTGGAAGCCTTTCGAGTTGATTTTGGGCTAGATACCCTGCCTTTGCGTGTGGATCGGACTGTTGATTATTTCCCTAGGCATCACTATAGTAATTGGTAACCTTAGTGGCCTATCTCTTTAGGGTCTTTACACAAGGTGACTGTGGAGGGGCAAGTCTTCATGGTACCTGGAATCGACGTTGGCCAAACTCACTCGGGCTCCTTGGAGGGTATACCCACAATTATGTGTGGGAGCTTGCACCAAGGTGTAAGTCTGTTAAGCAGGTCATCAACGTAACTTTTCCACCTTCTCTATCTCAGCCCTTTATTATTTTGATCCCGCGACGTTGGATTTCATCACCAACTAGTGCGTTCATTGTGAGAAAGTTTTGTTTGCTTGTTTTCTTACTAGATTTTTAACATGTGTTGTTTGTTTTCGCTAGCAGACTCTAGGTTGGATCTGTGTTTAATGGTGTTAGTGCCCGGAACGACCAATGAAGGAACCCCTTCTCCAAGGGAAACTTTTGTTTTTCCTTCTTATGAAAGCATTTGTCCTCCTCACATCGCTACTTTGAGCCTTCTAGGTCTCACAATTGGATTATCGGTATGGTTGTTTTCCACTTAGGTAATCTCGAATGCAGCTAGTGCTTCGGTTGTAAGCACTTCCCCCCAAGAACATCAACCTCATGTTGATCCTTCACCTTCTTCACCAGCTTCTCCACTTGCAAGGTCTTTTTTCATTTCATATTCTTTGCCGAGTGAAATCTCTGAAGCTAGTAACCCGGTGGATAAGAAGAAGAAGAAGAAGAAGAAGAAAAATAAGCAAGGATATAAACTTCCAACCACTGTTAGACATGTTGGAAAACCACCAGTTATTGATAATCGTGTTGGGAGTGTTGATGATGCCAATACAACCCAAACAACTTGTAATCCCAAGTACCCTTCCAAGCTTTGTAAGGGTAGCCATCTTCTTAAGGATTTCCCTAGTATATCCAAGGTTATAGAAGCATGGTCTACACACCCTCGCCAACCCATGTCGTCGGCCTCTGAACAACATGTTGATGACCTCCCGTCAACTAGTCAAGATACCATTGGGAAGAAGAAAAATAGAGTCAAGTTTTCATGTATGTTATGCGAAGGGAGTCATCAAACTCGCCTTTGCCCTTGTATGGAAGAAGCCTCAAAATTACTAGAAGACATGATTGTTTACCAGCCTCAACTTCCAATTGCTTATCGCAAGCTTAATCTCAACCCACCTATAGTTGATGGAATGATTAATCCTTCATCGGTCAATCTGGTTGATCATGTAGTCAATCTAATCGTGTCCTTTGTTGAACCAGTTAACAAAGTGGTCTATCTGATCCCATCTTCGGTCGATCCCACTCTCTCATTAGAGAGTGCAACTCAAGCGGTCGATATGTTTCCACCTGTCGACCCCATTCTCCCCTTGGAGAATGACACCCAAGTGGTAGATTTGATGTGATTATCAGTCGATCCTACTCTCCCGCTAGAGAGTAAACCTAATGTTGCCCACATTTTTCTCATTGACACAAAATCTACCATGCTAGGGAGATTTCCTCCTTCTCTCATAGAGCCTCCTCCAAGTAATGAGGCCATCCTTTTTAATTGGGGTGTGTTAACTGTTGATACTGAGAGCGGGGTGAATCAGTATCAAGTACAATTTAAAAACCTTTTTCAACTTATACTTAAACCATTCAATTATATCCAATGAGCAATGAACAATAGTATAAGAGTT
>JZKD02S1687854.1:373764-409216 GCA_000966675.3 Picea glauca | reverse complement strand
CCATTCATGGGTGTTGTATATGCATGTGAATTTTCCTTCATGTCCAAATACCTTTATCAATCTTGCGGTCCAAAACCCATGACTAGGGTTGACATCAATGACAACAATCAATCTTTGGACCTCGTCTTCCCTCTCACATTCCTTTCAAGATTACAGTACAAGTTTGTGGTTGGGACGTTCCTCAGACGTTTATAGATGAATGTTCGTCCGTTAGTATTTTGTCCTCTCTTGCTTGGAAATCTTTGGGCTATCCTTAGCTTATGTTGGTTACCCAGACTTTGTTTTGTTTTAACAGAAGAACCAGTCACCCTTTAGAGATCCTTCCTTAGTTTCCCATAACTTTGGGAGGGAAAATTATCTTTATTGATGTCATGGTAGTCCAAGACCCCTTGGATTTTGATTTACACCTTGGGCGAGATTATGTATATGCCATGAAAGCTATTGTGTCCACTCTTTTTTGTGTGATATCTTTCCCACACGATGGAAGAATGGTGACTACTGATCAACTTTCGTTTGTTGGCCCTAACTTGACCATCAACTCAATGAACTCCCTAAATGATTCTTATATGCAAATGGGATCACCCCTGCCACAGGTCAATTATGTGGCGTTGTCTCCCATGCCTTCAATTGCCGATGAAAATGAGCCTCTCACTATAAGCTCACTCTCTTACGACTTGGATCCGGTAGTTGACATGGTGATCTCTTCGGTAGGGCTATTGGATCCTGCCCTCCTTACCCCTATCGCGACCCTCGACATGGGTTCCTTCCAGAGTATGTTTCTTCCATCAAGTGAAGATCTATTGGAATCCATGACCGAGTTTTGTCCCTTGATATGGTGTCCTTCCAAAGATTCCTCTTCTTGGAAGCTATGATCAAGAAGACACCTTTGAGCATGGTTTTCTGATTTCAAGCTCATTAAAAAATGAAACCAGCCTTGAGCATGGTTTTCTGATTTCAAGCTCATTAAAAAATGAAACCAGCTATGAGCATGGTTTTTTGATTTCAAGCTCATTAAAAAAAATGAAACCATCCTTGAGCATGGTTTTTTTTATTTCAAGCTCGTTAAAAAATGAAACCAGCTACGAGGATAGTTTTGCATCTATGTGGCAACCTCGTTAAAAAATGAAATAGATCTTATGAGTGTAGTTCATGTTTCTGTGTCGAGCTCATTAAAAAATGAAACAGAGCTCTGGGGATTGAACCTAGATTCTCGAGCATAGTTTTTCTTCTCTATGGCAAGCTCGTTAAAAAATGAAATAGATTTTCTCCCCACATCGATTGAGTCAAGTACTTCGTTACATATAGTATTTGAAGATTCTTTTCATCCTCCTTGATGTTGGACGAATCGAAGCTTGGGGGGGGATTCTTTCATCCTCTGGACTTCATGCTAAAGTTAAAGCCGCTAGTTTTTTAATTTGGGGGCTAAGTACCAACCATCCCTGTATTATGCGTTGGGAAGTCACAAGCATAGTTTTCTTTGGTTCAAGCTTGTGTAAAAATGAAACCACCTACCTCGAGCATAGTTTTCTCTGGTTCAATATTGTGTAAAAATGAAACCACCTACCTCAAGCATAGTTTCCTCTGGTTCAAGCTTGTGTAAATATTAAACCAGGTCCAATCATAGTTTTGGCTAGTTTTAAGCTTGTGTAAAAATAAAATCTATCATGAGCATAGTTTTGTTTTGTTTTAAGCTTGCGTAAAAATGAAAACAATCCTAAGCTTAGTCTTTGTTCTTTCTCGTGCTCGTAAATACCTGAGAATGTAACTGATCAAAATTTTATCACTTTTTCAAACTTGTAAAGGTTATATGAAAAAGGAACCCCCTAGAGTTCCCTTTAATCTCTTTTCACACTTCGTAAAAATGAAAATATTGTCGAGCGACCTTGTTTTTTTCACGCTCGTAAAAGTATTTGAAGAAAACATTTGATTAGAGGTAGGTTATCACGTTTTCAGTCTCATCAAATCAACTTACGAAAAAGGAACTTGTGGAGTCCTCTTTAATTCTTTTTCAGACTCTCTAAACATGAAAAAAAAACCCGAGTTTTCTCTCTTTGGACTCATTAAACAAACATCGAAAGACCCATATGGGACCAAACCACTCCTTCCTAGGGTTCATTAAACATACTTCGAGGGACTCATCTGAAGGATGGGCTTACATCAAAAAGCATGTGTTATCCTCCTCAATCTTGCGTAAAAATAAAGAGGTACTCGCCAGAAATTGTGGGGAAAAAATTGGGAAAGAGATGCGTCTAAACTTGTATTCTATGAAAGAGTCACCTTTAAACATGACACCATTTCACTCAATTTGTGTCTAGGTTTCAAAATACGCTTGTCTCTTGATCATACTCCTTTATAAGATTACAAATTGGTCTGTGATCCCTATTGTTGAGTCAGTGTTTCTAAGACATTTGTCGTGTCGTCAATATGTTCAAAGAGAAGTTCAACCCGGAGAGCCTTCTATTGTGTCGGTCATTTCTGCAGTCCTTAAGCCTTCTATTGTGTTGACCATCCCTAAGTCAATCCTAAATCACTTGTTACTCTGATCTAGTTCAAATCTTGTTACCCGTTTTGTGTCATTGATGGAGGGATACATTAAGGCCCTCCTGTGATGGGTCTTTTCATGTTGACTTCAACTCATTATCTAGGAATTAGACTTAGAAACTAATTTGTACCTTGCAACTTGCATGCCTCAATGGAAAGTTTCCTCACTTTCGACAATGGGTTTTCACTATTGACCCCTGATCGGGAGATTTTGTCGAATGTTCGACTTCAGCTCACTAATTCACATTGGTTGGATTGTACCAAAGTACCTTGGGAGTCATTGACATTAATGGTGATTTCCCTCGCACTTGTTAACGGTATTCATTAATGATCGGTAATCAAGTGGTTTCTACCATGTTCGACTTCAACACATGTATTCGCATGGTTAGATTCGTACTATAGAGTGATGGAGATGAAGACCCTAAATCTTTTTAACAGATTCAGGTTGCATTGGAGTATATTCAGATTTTACTGTTGCATAGATCCACATTGTATGTCTTGTGGCTATGTTCAAATTTGAGTCTTTAACACATAGATCCACAATATATTTTTGGTGGCTATGTTCATATTTGAGTCATATTGGCATGGATCCACAGTGTATGTTTGGTGGCCATGACATGTCTTACTTGACATGGATATTTGCATGTCGACATTTATGTTTTGATTCATTTGTATTCTGAGTATGGGAATGCCTACCTTAGTGATGATGTATTATTGTACTATATTTCCTTGTTTGTTGGCAGGTTTCTAACCGACGTGCTCCTTGTTCCCTACACACACTCGACAAAGTATTTTAGCTATCACTTTGTTCTAACTTCATACTTTGGGGGGTTTTCTGTTACACATTATTTTCATCACCCTTATGACCGTTAATGATGTAAACCTATATGTTGTATTAAGAGGGATCAGTGGCTTCAATTCCTGAGGAAAGAAGGGAGAAGAACTTTACCTGAGAGATGAAATCATATTTTCCTTTGTAAAAACCCTAGTAAGGAAGATTGTCACACCCTGCAATATGCATCGGGTGCGACGATCCCAGATCGTCGCAGGTTGTACTAAACCTGAACTACGACATCGTCGCAGGCTGCACTATAGCTGGGGTACAACGATCCCAGAACGTTGCAGGCTACACTATAGCTGGGGTGTGACAATTTTTTTGCGTGGGAAAAAGGAGCATATTCTCAATGCTTCTAGAAGGAGAAGCTCCTATGGTGAGGTGGCCTCCGATTGGTTTGGATCTTACTCACTTTTTTTATTTAGTGGGATCATCCTAACCTCCTCACCTTATCCTCTTCAGCTTATAAAAGGAGAGGATCTCTCATGGAGAAAGTTGGATTGGAAATTTGGCTTGAGATTGTTAGCTTGGTTAGATTGGCTTTGAGCTTTGCTTTGTCAAGATAAATTGTGAGTAGCTATCAGGTCCATGGTCTCAGAATCCTTGGAGAAAGAAGTGTGTGGGAAGCAAGGAACTGTTGGAAGGGACCTTACAACATCAAGGCTTTGGTTGTAATCTCTCTTTCTATTATTTAATACAGATACACTTGTCTTTCCTATATGAATCTTATTTGTTCATATTATATGATTCTTTGATCACATACATAGTTTCATATCAAATATTTCTTGTATTATTCTTGTCTCCGTTGTCTTGTGTTTATTTGTAGACATTTCTCCATAAACCTCGCGATGAAGCTTGGATTGCATTGGAGAAGTCGGATATTCAATATTTAAAAGGTGTGTTCTAGATCCATTTCTCATTTGATAATTGAAATCTAAGAAAAGAGTAGTGCACTGTCTTGTTTTGTTCTAGTTTTGGGTGAAACTAGGGAGATCTTTTTGTGTCTGCACTTACCGATTTGTCCGATAACACATGTTCACTAGCTCCAATTGGTAGGAGGTTACAACACCCTATTTATCCAGCTACAACTGACAAGGAAGCACCTACTCCCCTGCAGGCTCCAACCTACCCTTGCACCTCCCAACCACCCTTAATTTATGAATCTGGAAAACTTATGTATCATGTCTTGATTGCTCCTCTCTCTTATTCTATCATCTGATCTTCAATGTATCTTATGCAATCACTCACTCTACTTCAATTCTTAACCCTCTTATATATGCCTTCATCAGAACTCTTCATGGGAATTCAAATCCTTTCATGAATCATCACACCTCTTTGTATATTACATAATCATTGTTTTAAATAACACAGTCATGTTTTTTCAAACCACACATCTCTTCAATCGTTATCTTAGCTTTTGATGTTTTCTTTAATTCATATAGTTATTTGGGTTGTGAACAGTTTATCATAGAGAGATGGTCTGAGCTATGAAATTGTGCTCCATGTTCTCATCCAAAGTATAGAGTCTCTTTACAATACTGCATCTAAACCTAAGCTTTCTTCTAGATCCATAAGGCTTCTTCCCATGATCATGCTTTACATGTTGTCACAGCTCCATCACTTATGGTATAATCTCTCAAGTGCTCTTTTCATGCAACTATTTTGGAGGTTACCTGTTACGAACCTTTTTTCCCTCGTGCACCCTTTGGCTTAACTTGCTTGATTAAGGAAATGATTATCTTGCAGCCCCTTAATATCCTTGGCTTGTTTAATACGATGGTTGTATTTGTGGTTGACTTTAATTAGTTTCCACTTCTAAATTTTTTCATTATCATCAATAGAGGCTTGTGGGAGCATTTTTATCCACAGCCTATTGACAATCCTCCAGTTTGTCATTCCACTAATTTCTTCGACAAGTTGGTGGTTTCATTGTCTGTTACCAACCAAAATGCCCCTTAAGTCCATGGTCACCCATATGACCGACGCACCACACAGTTATATAAAAGAATATTAATTCAACGGTCTTAGTCGCTTCTTCCAAAAGGTAGGGGGCCTAACAGATCGTCCTGAGCCCCAGGCTAGTGATCTTCTCGAGAAGTCCAAGCACCTAGAGCCCCCACCTAACCTCTGCACTATGCGTCGAATAAGCATAGAGAGATCGATGTATATAAACCCATATAAAACTTTTCTCACTAGCAATGTGGGATTAATTCTCAAATGGTAATTTAATCAGCACCATCGATCTCTTGATCGAATGGTTGTTGAGTCTTTGCACCATATTTACAAGCCCATGATGTGCCTCTCTTCCCTGCGAAGCAACCCATTCCTCAAACATAAGACTGTACTTTCCATCTTTATTTTGCATCTGCAAGTAAGATTGAGAAGTCTTTGGATCTTCCCCAAGGGGAAACAGATATATGTCATAATTTACTTCAGTTTTCTCTGTGTGATCTCTACAAAATACTTCTTTAATTTGTCCTACTATGGAAATATGACTGGAATTTAAACTGTAAGTGGGCTTTTGAAATCCAGAGAAAGGATTGAATTTGTTCACAATTTTAATATGGGCAGTCTTCAAGTCAGGTTCAATATAGGCCTTGTACATAGGATAAATTGTCTCTGATATTTGATGATGATTTCCTATGATGCCTGACCCAACCAATTTATATCCCTCAAAACCCTCTTGACAAGATCAAAGTGTACACCTCTAGAGACAAACACCCAGAGATCCAAGAACAGGTGTAACCGATTACTCAAAGCGTAGATACCCTCAATAATAACGATCCTAGATTATGCAACGTCAATATCCCTATACCCAGTGTGTTTACTGAGCCTATCCACCTCATGTATGCTATAGTTCCTTGCTCACATTTTAGCAAGTACAGTTATAAGTTCCATGTGATAATTTGTATCATCATCCTTTTCAAACTGAATAGGAATCATGCAAAAAACTGAAGGCAGATTTATAACTCCACTGAAGACCTGATGATAGTGTTCATGTTTGAAGTTTCTGAAATCTGATGACACCCAAGATTTCTAAAATTTGTGTGATGGTTTATGCCATGGGATTCACTTGAGAATATCAATACTTGTGCAATCTTGATCATCAGTTCTATGCAATGGAAGATGCAGTAGAACTACTAGACCAGATCCTACTAGAGCATCATTTTGTCTCCACGAAAACTGTTCTTTAGGAACAGTAGCTTCCTCCTCTGAAGTAGCTTCAACATCTTCTTCACATGCTCCAAAACCATTAGCTTATTCCTCTTGAAACCTTTCTTGTTGAAGTTCTACAATGTTAGTTTCTTCTTCTTCTTCTTGATGCCATAATTGAAGCTCTATACTCTATGTTTCAATAACTCTTTCATCACAGTCATGTTGCCATCATGATCTCTACTCTGTATCGTTTTATGTTCAAGTATATTTCTTGATTACACTCACACTCTTCTACACTGTAATCTTGTGGATGGTGTGATTCTGCAGGTTCAACATCTTTTGCTTTGTCCATGAATACCATAAAAGTATCTCTTCTTGTCGACACTATTATTGACAAGGCTTGTTGCACAAAGCACTGATACATCCTTTGAAATTTGGATCTTGTCATTCTTATCATCACGGGCCATGTAGTAACAGAGTGCCTTATAACCATCACACATACATAATGCACATTGTTATTTTTCATCAATGCCAATGCCATCAATTCCAACCTGTATTGCCATATTGCCAACAAAATATATTGTGGAGATATTGAAAAAGTTTAGTATGACAGAATGCAAATCTATGCCCACTCCAATGGTGATGGATTTGAACAAGATGAGTGATACTAATTCAAGAGAGGTAGATCCACACTTATACAGACAGTTGATTGGATCACTAATGTATATGGTTAACACTAGACCGGATATATGCTATGCAGTGAATGTGCTTAGCCAGTTTATGAGTCAATTGAGATAGACACACTGGATAGTAGAAAAACATGTATTGAGATACTTACAAGGCAATGTTGGTTATGGCCTAAGATATGCCTCCAGTGTAGACTTGAGCATGCAGGGATATGTCAATGCAGATTGGGCAAGGAGCGCAATGGACAGGAAAAGCACCTCCGATTTTTGCTTCACTTTAGGGGCTGCCATGGTTTCATGGTGTAGTAGAAAACAGAGCTCTGTGGCATTGAGCACCGTAGAGGCAGAGTACATTGCATTGAGTGTAGCAGTTCGTGAAGCAGTGTGGCTTCACAATCTTCTGACTGACTTATTCGATCATGAGATGGATCCTACTACTATTGATTGTGATAACCAGAGTTGTGTGAATCTCTCCGAGAACCATGTGTTTCATGATAGATCGAAACACATCAAGATAAAATATCACTATATCCAAGACATGGTGGAGAGGAAGACAGTACACATGCAGTATCTTCCTACCCATGAGCAGATCATAGATATCTTCACCAAACCACTTGCCAAGACAAAGTTCAAGTATTTATGTGAGAGACTTACCTGTAACCCTAATTGTAATGTAAAGGGTATAGGTCACCCCCACCTTAATGTAAAAGATAATTAATCTGGTAATTATTAATCATATTGTGAGTTAGTGAGGTTGGCCCTGTTGTGCCAATAGACACTTATGTTGACAGGTTCAGTCTAATATAAGTAAAGGCAAATTCCCCATTAAGGAATCATATCTTAAGTGTAAGTTTGGAAATTTTAGCAAGTACATCTTCTTGGGAAAAGTGCACACCTCTCTTGGTCGCTAGTATTCTAGGGTTTGTGAGCACCATTTTGTGTGTTAGGTTTTCTTGGTGGTGGAGGTCTTTCTCTTGAAGAATATAGCAAAGGATTGGTTGGTTTTTCTTCCCTTGTTGAGAAGGGCTTCCCAGTATACTTCGTGTGTACTTATGCATGGTGATTCTTCTTGTGATCTTGGTTGTTGAAACAAAATTGTTTATGGTTTAAGTAAAATGCTAAAATGGAATGAACTTCATGCTTAAACCTTTCCTATTGAAAAATCAACGCAAGTTAGGTGAATGGTCGAGGTTCATCAATCAGGGACATGCATTCCCTAGGGCAGTCTCATTCTCTCCAGGTTGCACTATGACTAGTGCTGGAGGAATGGCCCAGTTAGGTGAATGGTCCAGGCTCAAAAATCAGGGATAGTTGTTCTTCTATACTTTATAAGAATAGTCCAGATAGCACATGGTTGATGTTTTACTTTCTGGGGGCATATTCTCTTCTAGATCTCACATATGTGAGTGGAATAATGGCCTAGATGACTCAGTTTATATCATGATATTGTTTCTATGCAGGTTGATATCAGATGATATGATTGTTATGGAAATTGTATGTCTATGGAAAGTAGATGTATGTCACTGTGGTGCATGTGTTCCACTGGTTGTGACTATGTGTCATTGATTAAGTAGTTGTGTGCTACTTGGTGTGGTTGTGTACCACTGGATAGTAGTTGTGTACTACTATGGATAGACACAGTTGTGTTCTATTGAATGACATTGTTTTGATTGCCATGTAGACTATCAGTAATGTTGAAAATGATTAATAACTAGATGGATAGTCAGTGTACTAGTGGACAAACATTCTTCAGGAGGAAAATGGTCCATGACATTTATTCTTCTAGGATGTATGTCTGGATTAGAAGAATAGTCCTTGTATCCTATGGCGTGGCTTCCAACATATGTTGGAATAGTTATTCTTCTAGGACATATGCCTGGATTAGAAGAATGGTTCTTGTATCACTCTGTGGAGTGAGTGACTTATTCAACATCATGTATGCTTACTCAGATGGATTATGGCTTCGAGAGACGATGCAGATGATGTTATCAAATGATAATGATAGTGATGATGGTGCTCGTGATCTAATTATGAGATAGCATGTATGGCTATGATGATGCTATCAGTTGAATGGTATGTATGTGCTCAAGACCATTGCCTTCAATACCTCCCTAGATAGGAGGGAGTGTTGATATTATGGTAGTTGCGGGAGGCATTAACCTCCATGTGTAACCCTAACGAGAATATAATATTTTGAGAAGCAAGAAAAAACCCTAAAGCATTGGACATAACCCTAGAAGACAAGTCGGTTAAAGGAAATATTTAATATTGAGTGTTTGGCCTTGAGAATGAGAAGTTAGCCCAGACAGCTAAGGATAAAAAGTATAAATACAGGACGCTAGAGCTCATTTTGAAGAGACAACTCAAAACTGCAGAAATTTAAGAGTGTGCACTGCAGAAACTAAGTAAGTGTGCAAGTCTAGAGAGTAGTTGGAGTTGCAGCTACTGCAACATGTATTCTCGGTTTAGGCTTGGAATTTCTATTGGTTATGGTTTGGACTTTATGCCTGGTATGCTAACTCTGGAGAGTAACATGCTACCTTGATTGGCTTTTAGGCCTAGGGTTTGCTTCAAGAATTATTCTTTGTCAAGGTTAAGGTGCTTGGGGGTGGCTTCGGCCTATGATTGGGTGACAATATTGTTATATTGTCTATGGTTAAATGAGCACATCTATTATTCTAACATTTTATAGCATATAGAAGGCAATAATGAAGTAGATCACAAGATATAAGAAACACACAACAAAATATTTCAGAAAATCTTCAGATCTGACCTTTATTTAGTATAATAAGTTGATCTTATACACATAGATCTGCATATTTGGTACAATAGAGAAAGAAAAAGAGGTCTAGGTTGCATACACCCTTCAGATACAATAATATATATAAATATGGCCTCTAATATCCCCCATAATTGAATGAAGATAGATACAAGCTCAATTTCTTTCCCTAGAGAGTTATAACCTTCAGATCAAATGTTGGTGCATCCCCCACTAGTTGGAAAAGATAGAGATTTCAGCCTCCTTGAAAATGACCACCAAAACTCATAAAAAAAATTACCAAGCTGTATATCGGGAGATTTAGATAACATATGGAACAAGTTTGGAGTCAAACCCCTTGATCAAACCCTCCAACTCACTTCCTCCTCAAGGAATGTTGTGCCCTTCTTCAACAAATACGCCCCACTAAAGAATAAAATAGATATGCAAAAGGAAACCCTCCAACAACTGATGCAAAGGGGCACTATGGAGATAGAAATCACTCCTGAAGTGTATTATCATGTAGATCTATCCTCCACAAAAAAAATCGAATACTTTCTCCTCAAATGGTGCACCCTACCTGCTGGAAAAACCCTTCAAACTGCGCCCTATATGTACCAATATATCCTAAATTGAATATGGACTTAATAAAATGGTGAGGGAGGAATATTTCACCTCCTTGGCCAATCTTGGACCAAGAACAGAGGGATCTTTCACCTCCTTGTTATTCTCTAGGGTTTCTTGACTCAAAACCCTCAAAACGTAAGTTGCATAGCTCAAGTGATCTCAATAGAAGAATAACATGAATGAGGAGTGAGGTGCCCTCCTCTCTCTTTTATACCTCCATTTCTAATTCTCAATTGAGTTTCTTTATTACTTTTACTAAGGTTGTTGCTTCATTTTCTCCTTAAGTCAAATAACCTTTTTCTTTTCTTCCTAAAAGGCACTTTAATAAAATAACATTAAATCCTTAAGTGACCTTTAGTGCCTCCTAACCCCTTTTTACCCATTGGACTATAGTCTAGAGGGGTGACTAGGCTACGTAGTCCTCATTTGTTCTTGTCAAGGGGAGGGGAACATGATTGTCTCCCCTACTGGAAATTGCTTTCCCACAAGCAATCTTGAGCATGTTTGTTGTATCACTTGTTCACTCTCCCAAGTGGCGTCTTCTATAGGCAAATTTTTCCATTTGACCAATTATTCCTTAATGCTCATGTTCCTTAGTTGTTTCTCCCTCAACTCCAAAATCTATTCTGAAATCAAGATCAAGTGCCCCTCTTCATCAACTGGTGGTATCTCTCCGTTAGCTACAACATGATGTCCCAATGCCTTCTTTAGGCATGATATGGAAAACATTGTGAATTTTGGTTCCATGTGGTGGTTATAACTCATATGTCACTACCCCAACTTTCCTTAGTACCTTGTACGACCCATAGAAACAAGGTTTGATCTTTTCTATTCCATTTTTCTTAATGGATTCATGCCTATAAGGTTGTAGCCTTAAATACACCAAGACCCCTACCTCAAAAGTGCGCTCCACCCTGTGCCTATCAGCATATAATTTGTGTTGGTTTTGAGCCCTTTGCAAATGGTCTTTGAGTTATTTGAGTATATCTTAATTTTCCTGTATTCATTATTTAGCTATAGGTGTCGTGCTATTTCCAAACACAATCTCAACAAATGTAAGGGGATCATAATTGTATAAATTTTTGAAAGTATACATACCAATATACATGTGGTGAGTAGTGTTGTAGTAGTATTCCCCTAGATAAAGCCACTTGACCCACTCCTTTTTCTGCCTAGATACATAATTGTGGAGATACCCTTCCATCCACTTGTTCACAATCTCAGTTTTCCTATCTGTTTGTGGAAGGTAGCTAATGATGGGAGTTAACTCAATACCTACTAGCTGAAACAGTTCCTACCGAAAGATGCTCATAAATCTATTGTCCCTGTCACTCACAATCGTCTTGGGTATCTCATGCAACTTGAAGACTTCCCTGAAAAATAGATCTTCCACTTGAGATGCACTAAATTCCATGGGGATGATGAAGAAGTGAGAAAATTTAGTCAAGTGATCAACCACCACAAATATGCAATCCTTCCCTTGGGTCTTGGGGAGACCTATAATGAAATCCATAGACTCACTCTCCCACTTGTGCTATGGAATAGGGAGATGTTGTAATAGGCCTATAGGGTGAGTGTTCTCATCTTTGTTCTGTTAGAAAATAATACACTCTTTGATATGGTGCATAACATACCCTTTTAGGCCCTTCCAAGCAAACCTTTCTTTTATTTATGTATAAGATTTAAGAAGCCCATGATGCCCTACTAATGAAGAGTCATGGAATGCTTGAAGCACCCTTATTTTGAATAAGGACTCTGGGACTAGATAGATCATCCATTTGTGGTAAATAAGGTCATCAATAACCCTATACCTGTCATCTTGTATCTTTCCATCCTTCAAGTCACATGCAAATTTGAGCTTAGAGTATTCCACTAATAGATGAGACTTCCAATCAATTGATATCTCTGACATGGAATATGCTTAGGGCCTTCTGGACAAGGCATCTACTACCACATTTTTCTTTCCCTTAACATATTCTATATCAAAATTGTATGCTTAGATCTTGCTTACCCATTTTTTTTGTATTTCATTAAGGTCCTTCTGCGCAAAGAAGTACTTGAGGTTCTTATGGTCTGTTCTAACCACAAATTTCACTCAAACCAGATACTTCCTGAACTTGGCCATGGTGTGCATTATGGATAGCATTTCTTTATCATAAATGGTGTATAGTAGCTTAGAACCCCTCAATTTGCGGCTCTCGTAGGCAATAGGATGTTGATTCTTCATGAGCACAGCTCCAACGCCTTCACCAGATGCATCACACTCTAATATGAAAGGTTGAGAAAAATCAGGTAAAGATAACACAAGACAAGTACTCATCACCTTTTTCATTTTATCAAATGTTGACTGAGCCTCATCACTCCACTCAAATTCTCCCTTCCTGTTCAAATCAGTTAGGGGTGTGCAAAATTGGGAGAACCATTTAACAAACTTCCTATAATAGTTGCAGATGTCGAGAAAGCTCTTGAGTTCTGTAAGTGTTTTGGGTGTGGTCCAATTAATGATGGCCTGAATATTCTCTTGATGAACCTATAGTCCCTTAGCTCCAATATTTTTCCCTAAGTAGAGGACCTATGTCAATCCAATTTCACATTTTGACTCTTTGGCATATAGATATTGCTCCTCCATGATGCTTAGGATCTCATCCACATGTTGGAGGTGCTCCTCCCAAGTCTTGTTGTAAATCAGCAAGTCATCAAAAAAGACAAGCAAATATTTTCTTAGGTGCTTGTTAAATACATGATTCATGAAGGACTAAAAAGTGGTTGGTGTATTGGTCAGAACAAAATGCATTACAAGGAACTCATAATTTCCAAAGTGGCATCTGAAGGTTGTCTTATGTATGTCTTTCTCCTTTCATCTTGATCTAATGGTATCCAAAGCACAAATCAATTTTTGTGAAGTATACTGCACCATGTAGTTCATCCAACAGTTCATCTATCCCGTGAATGGGATATATGTTCTTGATAGTTCTTTTTTTCAAGGCTTTGTAATCTATGCACATGTGCATAGTCCCAACCTTCTTCTTTACCAACACAATCGATGATGTGAATGGGCTTGAACTTGGTCTGATATGCCCCAAGGATAGTGATTCTTTGGTGGCACTTTCTATCTCTTCCTTGTGCTTCTTGGGGTTTCTATAAGGTGTAGTGATGATTGTTTTGGCCCCTTCTTCCAATTCTATAGTGTGTTCAAACCGACTGTCTGGTGATTGACCTGGAGGAATAGGATCAAAGACCCTTTTATGATTGTGAAGGATCCTTTGTATATCTGGAGGGTATTTTTTGTTTCTCCCATCATTTGTGTCCATGATGAAACATTTAGTTCCATAGACTATCTCTTCACGCCTAAATATTGCATGCATTTTCTTGGTTGTCACAACTCTACGTGAATCCCCTATCATCCCCTTAACTGTGACTCTCTCTCCCTTCTTCTGTGTTGATGGAAATTTCCATGGTTTTGTAATTGGTATTAATTGGCCCCAAGGTGCTAAGCCACTGCACACCTAATATAATATTAGTGTCAAGAATATCCACTACATAAAAATCATGTGTCAAGGTATATCTGCCCAAGGTCAAGCTCATTTTTGGAATGTACCTGTCACAAGACATAGTATGCCTTCTTGCTACCTCCACCAAGAATACCTCAAAATAAATTGTGGGAATGTGTCTCCTCTGTACCATATCCATATCGATAAAATTGTGAGAAGCTCCTCCATCTATCAACATTGTTTCCCTTTTCCCCTGAAAAACTCCCTTCATTTGAAAAGTGTTAAATTTAGGCACCCCACTTATAGAAGCAATAGTAACCTTATTGAGTATTGCATCATGGAGTAAGGATGCCTCATCACCTTGTGCATGCAAGGATTCTTCCTACATTTTATGGATAGCTCCATTGTTAAGTACCTGAATATATCTACAAAAATACTTCAGAAATAAACTCAAATCATTCACCAAAATAATGAACACAAGAATGTATAAAAAACCCTTGAGGTAGGGTAACACCATATATTAATCCTTATGGAAGGACAAAAATCCTCAAGCAATCCTTACTTGTACAATAACAATATTATTCACTATGTTTCAATACATTTCTTACACTTCTTTATATAGATCTCTTTATCTCCTAAGGACCTTCTAGAGAGTCTTCTCACATTTATTATATATAACTACCATAATGGGTCTTATTTAATAATATAGTGGACCTAGTCCACCTTACATTGAATATGCATAACCACATTCTCATTCGTTACCTCCCTAGGTACCCCATATTACCTCCCTAGGTATACTACATTCCATCCCCCTTCACATGTTTCGTCCTCGAAACACGAGAAGAAACCATACAATATGATCGGCTAAGCAATGTAGCCAACTGGTACTAGGTACGACCTTCCATCCATCATAATGGAAGACGAACATGATGTCCAATTGTTTCCTTGCCACCTTGATCTTAATCTGCATCATGCATGTGTTTCCATGGGATTGTTTTGTTATCTCGATGTCTTCCTGTAGTGTCAATAGTCCTCCATGCACCTTTTGATTGGTTTCCTTTATGGTGCCCTACTGGTGCATAAATTTGTTGACTTGCCTTGATGACTGTTGTTTCTCTATATTATGTGGATGGTGATATACAACAACTGTAGGAATATGTTCTTTTTGCTTCAAATTTGTAAAACATTGTGCCTTTGATTCAATGACCTCCTTGGCTTCATTATTGTGTCCTTCTTGTGTCTTTGCTTCATCTCCTTCAGTAGACTCTGCCTCTAATTCAACTTCAAATTCTACAATAACTTCTTTACTAGCCACCATGGGCCCATCTTTCTTACTAAGAGACACATCATGCAAGGTGATTTTCTTCTTCTTGTACCACAACTTCAAAAACTTCTTTTGCACATTAATACTAATTGTACCCACTGATTCTATCCAAGGATATCCCAAAACAATATCCACTTCATCCATATGCATAGCATAAAAAATTGAATGAAACACATATTTTTCCATGGTGAACTTCAAATCTTTAAAAATTTGAACATTTTCACCCTCAACCTGTGTGCTTTGAACATTCTTTTCAGGAACCCTTAATCTATTAACCAACTAAACATTGATAAAATTATGTAGGAAACTAGGGTTAATAGAAACAATGATATTTTCTTTATGAATACATCCATGAACCTGTAATATACAATTTCCACATGAAAATAAACCCTTGCTTCTTTCTTTACTCTTGGAATGAGACCATTTTTCTAAAAAGACTTCTTCAAATTCTTCATCAGAGAGTGCCATCATTTTGTTATAGTTAAGTGAATTCCACCAAATGGTTGCATCACCTTGTAAACTCAAATTTATCATCACTTTCCAATGCTCTTTACTGAATGATTTCCTAGGTTTTATAACTTCTTCAATACTAGGGCCATCATAATTTCCTATAAAATACATTTTTCTATGAAAACCCCAAAAATAGAACTATAACTTATTGTGCAAATCGTGCGGCTTTTTACAGAAAAACCCTGAAAACTGTCGAATTTAAAATGTTGATAACTTCACTTCCCAGACTTCGTTTCAGTCGTTTCTTTTTTGAAAATGGGTTTTTTCAGATAAGAATTCAAATATCCAATTTGTTTGGCCAAATTTTTCTCAGAAAGTTTCAAATCTGAACCTGAAGTGTGTCGCCCTCTTTTTTCCCTAGAAAAAAAATCTACAAAAAGAGTAAAAAAAATCTCCCCTTCTTTGGCCAAGGAAAGTGCTCCGATACCAATTGTTAAGTACCTGAATATATCTACAAAAATACTTCAGAAATAAACTCAAATCATTCACCAAAATACTAAACACAAGAATGTAGAAAAAACCCTTGAGGTAGGGTAGCACCATATATTAATCCCTATGGAAGGATAAACTCCTCAAGCAATCCTTGCTTGTACAATAACAATATTCTTCATTGTGCTTCAATACATTGCTTACACTTCTTTATATAGCTCTCTCTATCTCCTAAGAACCTTCTAGAGAGCCTTCTCACATTTATTATATCTACCTACCATAACGGGTCTTATTTAATAATATAGTGGACCTAGTCCACCTTACATTGAATATACATAACCACATTCACATTCGATACCTCCCTAGGTACCCCATATTACCTCCCTAGGTATACTAAATTCACATTCGGTACCTCCTTAGGTACCCCATATTACCTCCCTAGGTATACTACATCCACCTTCCTCGTCATCTGTCTCCTGTTCATTGTCAGACACCACTTCTATATAGTGAATTTTCCGCTTGCCCAAACACCTATGACCTGTCTGCCATGGTTCTTTGTGGGTGAAGCATAGTTTCTTTATTCATAATTCTCTTCTTATGGATTCATCCAACTTCCCTTTTCCTTTGTCCATTGGTCTAGTATCTCAACCCTTTGGAATGATGGGATGCTTGGGTGTAAATATATTTTTTTTAGCTACCCCAACTAGATCTTTGGTACATTCAATGGCATTCTGTAAGGTTACAGGCTTAAAATCCTTAACCCATCCTCTCATAGGTTCATTCAATCCTTCTATATACATCATTATTAATATGGGTTCTGACACATTGGGAACCATAACAAACACTCTTTGAAACTCCTCAATAAAGGCTTCAGTTGATCCTGTCAACTTAATCTATGTAAGCTCCTTGAAATGAAGTTTTGGATCCTCTTTCTCAAACCCGTCAACGAGTCTCTAAGCGAAGTCACGATAAGAAGTGACATGCTCATGTCCCAAGGTGGTCATCCCATGAAACCACCAATCATGTGCCTTTCCCATCAAGTACAGTGTTGAATACTTAATGACATTCCCTTCCTCCATGGGATTCAATTGGAGGTAAGCATCCATCTTTTGCACCCATATTGTGGCTGAAATTTGATTCGATCCACCAAAGGTTGGAAACTCCATCCTTCATGCCTTACGCCCTAGTTCAATGTCACCTTTATAACGATCCTTGGATCTTCATTTCAACTTCAGGTGGAAATACTCCCCCATGGATACATGTCTCCTGAACCCCACACTCATAGAATTGTACTCCCTTTCTCTGGACTCCCATTCATCCCCTAAACTCTCTTGATTCAAGGCATTAGTGTCCCTTCGTTGTGCATCTAGAAAGGTAGGCATGTACAGTCTAGGAGTAGACCTGCTAGTTGTGTTATATTGGGTCAGCGTAACTTCATTCGGTCTATGCCCTTCTACATGGACTTTATGTATGGACTCCTCATGATTTCCATTTCCCCCTTGAGATCCACTAGCATCATGATTTCCACCAAATAGGGGTGGATCTTTACCATGTCTTTGCTCCATCAAATACTGAGAAAAAAAACACTTGTGCTTACTTTGTTCCTCCATCAAGGTTATCATTATGTCATGTCCTCTTTGGAAATTTGCAAAGGATAGTTTGAGTTATGTATGTCCCAAAGATCAATGGTTATGCATATCTTCAAGGTTGTGTTGCATAATAACCTATTTTTTTTGTAGTGCATCATGCATTTTCTGAGTTACCCTTTCAGCCAAGAAATTCGCCTAAATTCGCCTCTTCAGATGTTGCATTTTATGTTTCATGAATTTACCCCATACAGAATTCTGGCTCTTCCCCCTCTGGAATACCTGATACAAGTTGTCCCCCATGGCCTCTTCTCCTGGTCATCAGTATTTTGTCATAGGTTGGCACAGGACTTGGCTCTAATACCACTATAATGTTCCCAAGTGGTTTTTCTAGGAACCTTAGGTGAAATTTTAACCTTGTTTGTTTGTTTATGCGAGATCTTTCTTTAGGTAGTTGTGCTCTAGGTGTTTTGTGAGTGGTTTATAGCATATAGAAGACAATAATGAATTATATCATAAGATATAAGAAACACACAACAAAATATTTCAGAAAAACTTCAAATCTAACCTTTATTTAGTATAATAAGTTGATCTTCTACACATAGATTTGCAGATATGGTACAATAGAGGAAGACAAAGAGGTCTAGATTGCATGCGCCCTTTAGATACAACAATATAGAGAAATAGGTCCTCCAATATCCCCCACAACTGAATGAACATGGATACAAGCTCAATTTTTTTCCCCAGAGAGTTATAACCTTCATATTTGATGTTGGTGCGTCCCCCATTGGTTGGAAAAGCTAGATATTTCGGCCTCCTTGAAGATGACCACCAAAACTCATAAAAATATTACCAGACTATAGATCGGGAGTTGTAGATATCATATGGAACAAGTTTGGAGTGAAATCCCTCGATCAAACCCTCCAACTCACTTCCTCCTCAAGGAATGGTGCACCCTTCTTTAGCAAATACATCCCACTGAAGAATAAAATAGATATGCAAAAGGAAACTCTCCAACAATTGATGCAAAGGGGTGCTATGGAGATAGCAATCACTCCTGGAGTATATTCTCCTGTAGATATAGCCTCCACAAAGCAAATCAAATACTTTCTCCTCAACTGGTGTGCCCAACCTGCTAGAAAAACCCTTCAAATTGTGCCCTGCTTGCGCAAATATTTTTTGAATTGAATCTGGACTGAATAGAATGGTGAGGGAGGAATCTTTCACCTCCTTCGCCAAGCTTGGACCAGGAACAGAGGGATCTTTCACCTCCTTGTTGGTCTCTAGGATTTCTTGACTCAAAACCCTCAAAACATAAGCTACATAGCTCAAGTGATCTCAATAGAAGAATATCATGAATGAGGAGTGAGGCACCCCCCTCTCTCTTTTATACCTCCATTTCTAATTCTTAGTTGAGTTGCTTTATTACTTTTACTAAGGTTGTTGTTTCATTTTCTTCTTAATTCAAATAACCTTTTTGTTTTCTTCCTAAAAGTCACTTTAATAAAATAACATTAAGTCTTTAAGTGACCTTTAGTGCCTCCTAACCCCTTTTTACCCATTGGACTATAGTCTAGAGGGGTGACTAGACTACTTAGTCCTCATTTTTTCTTGTCAAGGGGAGGGTAACATTACAGTCTCACACTTCTTGCAAGCACTACCTACCATGTATTCTCATCATTATACCAAAATACATCCTTCAATTTGAATTCCATGTTAAGAAGTGCATCATTAGTGGATTCAAATTCCCATCTTCATTTTTGTATTGAACACTTCACCCAGACAATATTTTTAGGTCAAATTCCAACAAAGACCATGGTAGTGACAACAAAGATGTATATACTTATCTTGATCTAGACTTTAAGTGTGACCTATCCTAACTGTTCTAGATTGCATAAACATGTTCAACATTCACCCTAGGTATCCACCCAAATCTATAGTGTCTTCACATAGGTCGAATCTTGAAATATCAATGTGTATATATTCATAATACCTAGACATTCATCACATGCCTCTGCCTATATTCAATCTAAGGAAAACATGCCTTGTTGGGTTTTGATCAATCACAACAATAATCGGTTTTTTTATGTTGCATCAAAATTCAATCACCCACACAATGAGGTATGATCAATGGATATGTAATAGCACTTAAAGAAACAATCAACTCCAAGAATTTGAGCTAGTGCTTCATATGAAGACCAATATCATGCACACCCAAAGCTATTTCTATATGTGGCATTAGGCATCTGTTATTTAAAAAAAGCATGTGCATCCTCCTTCTTTATAATAGTTTGATCACAACAACAATCATCGTTTGTTAAAAATCAATGTATCATTAATCTTTTATGAAAATTGTTCAAAATTACCATCTACAAATATACAGTCTTCATCCCTTTACCTAAGAATAGGAATATGCACTTCACATTTCCCACTTGGTAGACTTTCTCCAAGAAAATATTTTCGATCAGTTGGGATCTCATAAATCTATGAGAATGCCAATGCCCAACAATCATCGCATGCAATCACAAACACATTCCCAAAACATAGAGCACACACAGCAGGGTCTTGGGCCTACTGTGTATGCCACTCGGCATACACAACATGCCATTGGCCTCATGTGTATGCCAATTGGTATACCCTCCTTCTCATGATTGATCTTCTTTATTAATATGTCTTGCAGTAGTATTAATGGATTTTGACTATGGTAACCTATTTGTTTGGGATTATAAAAATATGTTCAAATCACTATTATAGACTACATCTTTTTTATGACGATCTACGCATATAAGGTTGTATGATGTGTGACACTTGGATAAATAGGGACTAGTTATATTTATAGGTGTTATATGTATGGGTTGATACGTTACAAAACTGTATATGCCCTATTGAGGAATTGTTATGTGTTTTTTGAGTGGATATGTTTGTATCCCTATTTCTCTATTTGAATTGTGTGGATCTGTTCATATCTCTTTCTAACAACAACTACTCTCTTCCCCATCGACCACTCCCACAAATTATTTCTTTCTTGCAACAACTCCTTAATATAAGAGATTATAGTAGCTCTTCTAGTCACATCTTCTGGAAGCCCTTTCTCCTTCAATACAACCAGTAGTGGCTCCCTTCACATCGATGAAATTTCGATATGAGTTAAGACATGCTCTTTGAGATAACCTTGAATTTATTCACAAATGATGGACTCCAATATTTCTAGGATCACAGACTTCCATATCACTCTAATACCATGTTATGTTTCTAAGTACACAAAAACTAGAGATATGGACTCACATAAAATACATCATTTGTTATCATGGAGTCATTCAATACAATGGGGTTGATCCCCTTTTATTTCATTTGCTAGGTAGTCGTACTACTCATACAACCTATCTACCATATTTTATAATAACTAACTATCATTATATTAGTCACTTATATGCGAGTGACTTTATTCCATTATTGAAGCTTTATACACTAACAAAAAAGTGATGTTTAATCCATGGAAAAGATACTTCACTTGCACATGTTTGTATTTTATTTTATATGAAAATTATACAATTTTTATGCATTTTTCAGTGTTCGCCAATATTTTCTAAGGATTTCCCAAGTCAATAAGTTGGGACCCCATCAAAGTAATTCATGATTCCAAGTTCTTAGAGTGATTATGCATGTATAAAATTTGTTTGGATAGCGAGTTGTAATAGATAAAAATCAAGCAATTCTGATGCAGGAGCATTTTTTCCTCTAGAATTCAACCTTGTTGCTTAGACCTAGGTGGTATTTGAGTTTTACTAAAGGAGTTGGTTCCTTAATTTAAATTATTGTGAAATTCCTATGTTTTCTTGTTTGATACTAGAAGACATGTATAGGATTGGGTTAAGAGTGATTAATTGTAATCAAATCTGTTTTATTAAGCTAATTTCGAGAGTTGTAAAGATTTATAGAGATCTTAGGGATGAGATGTAGAATCTCCTGAGGATTTTGTGAATCTAGGAGATACTAGGGATTATCTAGTTGAAGAAATTATGGATCTGAACCAATTCTGGTTTGAGAGTCCTTTGATTCTAAATATGTAAGCCTAAGGCATTTGAGAAGTTGGGATAAGAATAGGAAATTGGGAAGAGAGAGGTGTGAGTACAAAAGAGACCAATTATGTCCAAAGAGGCAAATAGAGGCCAATGAAAGGTTTAATCAAGCCTAGAAGGAAAAAAAACATTATGTAAATCTATATATATAGTAAATGAACTAATAGAGACAATGAGTTTTTCATTATTCCTATGTGTTTGAGTGGATTTCATGTCCTGTGTAACTTTGTGACAATTTGTTGAGTTTATAATCGATAACAAGGTTTGATAAGTTCCACCAGTCGAAGATATTCTCTATAAATTGTTTATGCAGGTTTGAGGGCTTATCTACATTAAGAATCTCAACTCTGAGTAGATAGAAGTAATGAATCTGATCCAAGAATAGATCAAATTGAATTGATGGTTTTAAGTTTGTTTAGAATCACGAGTGGACGTAACTCGAATTCCACTTTGTGTTTAGCGTGTGGAAGAAGTTAAAATATCAACATAATTCTAGTTGATTTTAGAATTTACTTTCAAATGCAATTTTAGTGTGTAACGGAAGCGTGAGGAAGTGTGTGTCCTAGCAAGGGAGAATATCAACCATTGATCATAGATTGGATCAACGGTGATAGATCTAATAATGGTATCATGAACCGTCAGATCATTCCATTGATGAATAGAAGTCATTGGATCAAAGTAAGAGGGAAATTCTAACTGTATTTGACCAGAGGATTGTAATCATTGGATCACATCTCAATTAATTCATGACCATTCATTTCAGGTCCAGATTGACATACGAGATTGATTGTTAAAAAAGATCAACGACGTAGAAACCCAGTTCGAGGGATCAAAGAATGACAATGATATTTATAAAAGGAAAGGTGTGGTAAGAGATCCATCATTGATCACTAAAAGGATCAACAATGATCGTGCATTGGAATAAGAGTCGATCCAACCATTTGTTCACAAAGGATATCAACGCTCCACAAAAATTGTGGGCGCCCAATTAGCACATGGATTAATACAGTGGCACCCCCTGCAATTTCGACATGTGATTGAATGGAAAGATGTGTGTCGCAATGTGGATTATTGCGGCACCCCCTGCCTCGGGATCTAAGTTGAGGAATCAACCCCCCTCAATATATCCCTCAAGCATAGCCCTCGATCTTGTGATGAGTTAAAAGAGGGGCACCAATGTTTGAAGGAGCTAATGACTAGGAGTTAGCACAAGGTTATAGTATTCGGTCACGTGAAAGGAAAGGGCCCAACGCCTAGAACAAAGGAAAGGATCGAGAATAATGCAAGGAGCTAGCGCCACACACAAATGTGCTTGAGGGCATAACACAAAGATTAGAGCTTCGTTCACACAAAGGAGGATTTAGGATGAAAGAGAGTTCAAAGTGATCATTACAGAGCGCAACAAAGTGACAAGTACTTTGCAACCTATGGGACAAAGACATGGTAGGTCATCATTTTTGGTATCAGAGCACAGTTGTGCTCTTTGGGAAAAGGGATCGGAGGAGGTAAATTCCTGCATGTACAGTGAAGGTATAGATTGAGAGAAGTTCATAAAGAATATTTATGTTATTGTTGATGGTTATGCAGATATATTCTTTGGAAAGGAATTCAGAGAAGGTGTGCTCTTGAGAATATAGTAAATCAAAGGTGGTTCATTGCTACTTGTTCAAGTAGTAGCATGAGACAAATTCCACGAAAATTATAAATGCAATTTGAAGATAGGGTGATTAAGTCACAAAGATAAGGGAACTTGTAATATGAATTTTTCCTTTGGAGAGTGTTATCACACAATCTGTACTTGCCCAAAGCCCAAGGCAAGTGAGGCGACATTGGCGTAACAAGGGGGTGACCTATCATTGTCACCTTAATAGGAAACCCCTTTCTGTTTAGGGGTATGTTAATATTACCCCAAGGGAGACGTCCCTAGTGACCTAAAAGGATAATGAAGCTAAAGCAAGGATGCAAGAATACCCCCCTCTCACTGGTCACTCAAGTCAAAAGGTCTTTATGTCTTAAGAGATGAAGCAAATGTAAATGGATGAATTGTACCTGCCCAGAACAAGACAACAAGACAAAATATGGAAGTTTCAAGTACAAAATGATGATAATGCTTCAATAAGACAATGAACCTTTGAAATATATATTGGATGATATTAAATTGCAGCAACATGAAAGTTTACAACAACAATAAGTATTTTGTAACAACTACAAGAAAATGCCTTGGAATTACTTGAAAAAGACAAGAAAATGTAGCTTTAACTGGGTAGAATAATGATCAATTGCCACAAGCAATTTTGGCAATGTCTGGCTAGCCTTAAATGTCAATTTTGCAGGGAATTTGCTGCAGTAAGATGGATGTAGCAATCTTTTGTAACAACAGCAAGTTCTAGTGCAGTAATTAAAAGGAAACATCACATAAACTTAGCATTTATCTAGCAGATTGTTTGGCAATTATCACAAGCAATTTCTGAGTGAGTTAGGTACAAGTTATGTAGGTGTATGCAACAAATTAGTGTGAATTAGTATGCTTGTAGCAGTGATTTGCAACAATAACAAGTTAACTAATGAATTAGTCTAGTTTAGGGTTAGTAGAAGTTAGCAAAAGCTTCAAGGAAGAAGGTTTGAGTGTTTGTTTGATCAATCAATCACTAGAGCAAGTGGACTAGTGCATTTATGGGGTAATGGATTCAATAGGTGACATTTTTAACTTGGAGGTAGCAATAACAAATGATTATACTTGTCTAAGGAGAAGAGGTGGATGGAGGAGGTGTTGGCACTTCAAGGCCTCAAACATCCAAACCCTAAAGACAAATTCACTAGAGAGTAAGTAATTTTAGGCCATAGTGAATCTTCCTTACTTAAACTATTGAAAGGTATTAAGAGAAATAATAACTAGACAATAGCTTCTAAAGTGCTAGTATTTAGGGCTTTAGAATTTTATCTAAGTCAAATCACCTTAGTAAAATCTAGCAAATGAAGAGCAAAGAAGTAGCAACTTAAGTCCTTTACTCCTAGGGTTTGTCAAACAAGTAATTTCATAATCTTTAACATGAATAAGAAAATATACCATAACCATTCAAAATGAAATGAAGAATTACAGATTTACTTACTTCACCAAGATTAATCAAGCAATAAAACCCTAGATTGCCAAGTAACTTCACCAAGAAATGATACAAGTTGCAAATTTTAGCCTCCAAGACAAGTACGCATCCCTATTTAATCCAATAAATCCCAAATAGGGTGCAAATTTCAGACCACACTTAGTGTGTGATGAGTTATGATGAAAAAATGAGAGTACTTTCTCTCTATTTATACAAAACTAATGACCTTTAATTAAGTTTAGGTCAAATAAAGGTCGACCTGGCCAAATTACATCAAAATCCAACTTTTTACATAAATAAAAGTAATTAACCCATGAAATCATCTCCAAGGGTGGTGTCATGTCCTTCTAGGGTGATGTTGAGCCCCTAAGGTAGAACATTGGGCTCCAAATGCAGAACATTTGGCCTCCAAAGGCCCTGGATGATTCCCACACGTGCCAACCAGTACACAAATGCCCTCAAAATGAAAAACCTAGTTGTGGATGATGTCTAGGGTCATAATGATGACGTCATGGGCTCCCAAAGGTCGACGTCAAGGTGGAAGATTAAGATCCCCCTAGGTCTAGGCCTGCTAGGGTGTCTCAAAAGGCAGTGTCCTTATTTCTTCCTGGCGTAAATCTTTGATGTCTTCTTCCCCTTGGATGGGGTTACAACATCCATATGTAGGATTTCACCCCCATGAAGGTTCGAGCTAATCATTCCCTCATGTGTACCTGTCCACCGAGCAAGGTCCTGCAGTAACAACAAGTACACCCTCCCGGGGTTCATAATTCACATGGATCATAACATGTAAATCACATCCAATAATTAACTTACCCAAACATGTGAATCAAACCCCCCTTTACCCAGACAAATGCTCAAAGATGTTATGCAATTTAACAAGTCAGGTTTGGAGAAGGTCTCAGGGTGTCCTGTTGGTCTAATCCTCCTTAAGTTTGGGGTGTTTCCCGGGTGAGAACCAATCCAGGTCATGTAAGTGTATGAGGTGGTGTAGGGTAAGCATTTGGGCATGGGGTGCAGGGATAAAAGGAAAATGTAAATCTTACATGTGGGTGCCTTTGTAGAGGGCGAGGTGCACCTTGTCAAAGATGTCATTTTTTCCTAGCCCATTCACTACCTTTTATTCATAGCTTCATTGATTTTGATATTTTGTTTTTATGCTTCAAGGAAAGAGTTGAGGGACACTTCCCTAGCTTGGTGACCAGAGGTGACAACGTTATCCACAAGCATTTCATGGACATGAGAAGTTGGCTCGTGATGAGGCCTTGTTTCTCTTAGCTATGCCACCAAGTGCCACTACCTTGGTTTGGTGACCATATAGATGGTATAGTCTCATACCACTACATACCCATGGTCATAATAGGTCAGCTCATGATGAGACCTCCCAGCCACCAACTAATACCTTAAGTCTTTATTTATCTTATGGGTTCCCCTTTTTTTAATGTGAATATTTTTACTGTTTTCTGGGAAAACCATGGGTGAAGCATCTCAAAGGTTTCATTTTTTTCTTTTAACTCTTGCCAACTACTTTTACCATCTGAGCCTTTAGCCCCTTCTTCCCACAAGGCAAGGTACAACCCTTCATAGTGTGGCAAATCCCAATGCCCAAACAAAGGTATGGGGAAATGAGAGGAATAAAGATGTAAAGTGGTAAGTATGGAGGGAATAGACGATGACCTTTCATAGACCCACCCAATGGCACCCCATCCTAAAGGGAGATCAACTTACTAGGGCATCAGGTCACCCTTCCAGGTATGAATAAGTCAAAGATCATAATTTCCAAGAAAACAGTATGAAATGAAGGAGAATTCAATGCAACATATTCAAGTGCTTCAAGAATTAGAGTGACACATACCATGATACCTGGACTCATTACCTCATGTATAAATACTTACTACTACTTCACAACCAGGATGGTGGGATGGACATTGTTGTTATTGATAAAGAGGTTGCACTGAAGAAAAAAGACCGACCCACCGGGACCATGCTCAAGCCATCCGGCTCTCAGCACTCCATGTGTAGGACCTGTGGGCCTTGAGACATGATCTCCTTAGTTATCCCTAGGGTTGGGGATAACATCTGGCTCCAACTAAGGGACATGTGCTCATCGTAGAGCGCATGATAACCTCAACATCTCTGGTATGACCTGTGTCTGCTAGATCTCAACAAAATTCATTAGTAATTCTTGGGGTGGTGATATCACCCCTTGTTCATATATGATATAATAAATAAAAAGAGCATCTCTAATCTAGAATATAATAATAAGCATACATATATGCAAAATGGAATAACACAATATGAAAATGAAACTATAATTATGTTAACATGATATGTAGATGGTACATACAATGGATGCAAATGCCTACCTACCTCTACTTACATGTTGGTTGAATGTTAGGTGTAGTCAAATAACCAGTGAAACCATCCCAACAATATCGCATAATACCTGCCTCTATGCTTCATCATAAACCAAATCAATGACAAGTTAAACACAAAAATAATATGAGTTAGAGCATGTATAACATCATCGAAAACCGTAAAGTCTGGCTCATGGAGGCAGGAGGGAGGGACAAAATTATGCCAAGTCACACTTCTAGGAAAGCTCTCAATCCATCTCAGAAAGGGATCGTGAAAAATCAAAGGCTCAAAAGACTTAGTCAAAGAGTTTGAAGGTTGACTACCTTGGATATCATCACATCCTGAGGTCTGGGAAGTGACTAGTAAGAACCTAGGGGATGATTGGAAATTTTCTAAGGGAAAGATGAAAGACTGAGATATCAAACTTCTTCTTAAGGTATTCAACCTACCCTTGAATTCTAAAAGAAGGCTTTGCCCCGGAGAAAACTCAAGACAAGGGACATGTTTCCCAACTACACCCTTAGTGACATAGCGAGGTAAAGTAGTCAAAGGGAATTGGAAAACCTTGTCACAAGTACCCTGCTTTGGGAAATCAATGTCCTAACCTTTATCAAGATATGAGCGCAACGATGGTTGATAATCTTCTTCATAGAATAAATCCAAGTGCTCAAAGGAATACTCATCAAAATCCTCAAGGTATGACCGAAAATCATCAGGAGAATATAGAACTAGGTCACTCTTGGAGATGTCTGTAACTATATCATTTCCTTGTTTCCAGATGTCGTAATTAATATTAACCTGATATTATAGATGTAAAGGAAACATTTCAAAATGATCCTCAATGACGTAAATAGGATCCCCATCATAACCAATTACATCCCATTTACGACTCCCAACATGTATGAACTTGTCAATATTATCAACCATGTCATTTCCTTCGTCATAACATGAAGGGTTTAAAGCATCCAAGGACTCCTCTAACAGTTATTTTCTTTCCAAATCACAAAATAAGACATCATCAAAATCTTGGAAAGGGAAAAAACTTATCGTTTTCACTTCTTCCTGTGCAGGGGCTTCGAATAAAATTGGATAACTTCATCAAATGGAGGAGCAAGCATTAGTGCCTCATCCTCGTGACTTGCCCTTACATCTTCAGCTTCATAATATGGAGGGTCTAGCTCATCCAAGGGTTCCCTTTATTCTTCACCTTCTGAATCATGGAATAAGATATCATCAAAAACATGAAAAGGAAAGTGACTAACCTCATCCTCTTCTTCTTGTGGAAGAGGAAAAGGATTTGGGATGGCTTCATCGGAGGGAGGAGCATGCATTAATACTTCATCATCATGTTTAATATCTTCAGGCCCTCGCTCTTCAACCAGGTCCTCGTTATCTTTTCTAGAAGCATGAGTAAATTCTTGTTCTTCTTCATGGGATTGGTAACCTTCATCAAGATCCTTCTCCTCAACCTCTTGTTTATCAATGTATTGTTCCCTTCTTTCCTAGAATTTACTAACAAAGGTCTCAAGGGAAACTAATCTCTCCAGACTAAGAATATTTGGGGTAAAGACGTGTTCTCCCTTCAATACGGAGATATTTTCGTCGATTTGTATAGCCATTTGATAAGCTTCTTGGATTTTTCTTGGCCCCTTTTTACTGAGGAGAAACACTAAATGCACTAAGAGTGCATTGGTGTAGAGGTAAGCGGGGTACATGTCTTCGGGACAATGGCTTCTAGGAATTTGTTGTACCAAATTCCCGAACCTAGTATGGAATTCCTTGACAGTCTCATTCTTAGTTTGTTTCATGTACTCGAGGCATGTGGATATCTTCTAATTTAATACCTCATTTATCAAGAAAAGGTTTTTTCTAACTGGTCGATAGATGTGATGTTAGCATTAGGAATATCATCATACCATTTCCCAGCATTGCCATGAAAAGTGGAAGAGAAAAGCTTCATTTCCAAATCTTCAACATCATCACTGATAGGGTGGAGTTGAAAGAAAGGCCAAAAAGTATCCATGTGATCTTCGGCCCTAACCCCATCATTACTAGTGAATCTAGGGAGCCAATTTTCATACCTTGGAGGAATTTGTCGAGGGTAACCCAAAATTTCACTCATATCAAAGGATTTAAAATTACATAGGTCCCATTGAGAAGCCATGGTTGGATTTTTCATTAGTGGAGTCTCCAGATAATCCTTCTAGGGATAATCAAAGGGAAAAGAGGGAATTACCCTCAGTGGAATCGCCAAGTAAGCTTTGTGAAGTAAAGGCTTTGGATAAAGGCTTACCGAAAAAGTGTCGTTGAGGAATATTGACTTAGTGTTCCCCGGAAACGATGTCAAAAATGTTATCACACAATTTGTACTTGCCCAAATACCAAGGAAAGTGAGGCAAGATTAGAGTAACAAGGGGGTGACCTATCACTATCACCTTAATAGGAAACCCCTTTTTGTTTAGTGGTATGTTAATATTACCCCAAGGGAGACATCCCTAGTGATCTAAAGGGTTGATGAAGTTAAAGCAAGATATTAATGCTTCAATAAGACAATGAACCTTTGAAATATATGATGGTTGATATTAAATTGCAGAAACATGAAATTTTACAACAACAATAAGTATTTTGTAACAACTGCAAGAAAATGCCTTGGAATTGCTCGAAAAAGACAAGAAAATGTAGCTTTAACTAGGTAGAATAATGATCAATTGCCACAAGCAATTTTGGCAATGTCTGGCTAGCCTTAAATGTCAATTTTGCAGGGAATTTGCTGCAGTAAGATGGATGTAGCAATGTTTTGTAACAACAGCAAGTTCTACTGCTCAGAATTGGAAGGAAACATCACATAAACTTAGCATTTATCTAGTAGATTGTTTGACAATTATCACAAGCAATTTATGTGTGAGTTAGGTGCAAGTTATGTAGGTGTATGCAAAAAAAGAGTGTGAATTAGTATGCTTGTAGAAGTGATTTGCAACAACAACAAGTTAACTAATGAATTAGTCTAGTTTAGGGTCAGTAGAAGTTATCAAAAGCTTCAAGGAAGAATGTTTGAGTGTTTGTTTGATCAATCACTCACTAGAGAAAGTGGACTAGTGCCTTTATGGGGTAATGGGGTCAATAGGTGACAGTTTTCACTTGGAGGTAGCACTAGCAAATGATTATACTTGTCTAAGGAGAAGAGGTGGATGGAGGAGGTGTTGGCACTACAAGGCCTCAAACATCCAAACTCTAAAGACAAATTCACTAGAGAGTAAGCAATTTTAGGCCATAGTGAAACTTCCTTAAACTATTGAAAGGTATTAAGAGCAACCATAACTAGACAATAGCTTCTAAATTGCTAGTATTTAGGGCTTTAGAAGTTTATCGAAGTCAAATCACCTTAATAAAATCTAGCAAATGAAGAGCAAAAAAGTAGTAACTTAAGTCCTTTACTCCTAGTGTTTGTCAAGCAAGAAATTCCATAATCTTTAACATGAATAAGAAAATATACCATAACCATTCAAAATGAAATGAAGAATTGCAGATTTACTTACTTCACCAAGAATAATCAAGCAATAAAACCCTAGATTGCCAAGTAAGTTCACCAAGAAATTATCCAAGTTGCAAATTTTAGCCTCCGAGACATGTTCACCTCCTTATTTCAGCCAATAACTCCCAAATAGGGCACAAATTTGAGAACACACTTAGTGTGTGATGAGTTATGATGAAAAAATGACAGTACTTTCTCTCTATTTATAAAAAACTAATGACCTTTAATTAATTTTAGGTCAAATAAAGGTGGACCTGGCCAAATTACATCAAAATCTGATTTTTTACATAAATAAAAATAGTTAACCCCTGAAATCATCTCCAAGGGTGACGTCATGCCCTTCTAGGGTGATGTTGAACCCTTAAGGTGGAAAGTTTGGCTCCAGATGCAGAATGTTTGGCCTCCAAAGGCCCTGGATGATGCCCACATGTGCCAACGAGCACACAACCGCCCTCAAAATGAAAAACCTAGTTGTGGATGACATCCAGGGTCGTAGTGGTGACACCATGGGCTCCCAAAGGTCAACATCTAGGTGGAAGAGCAAGATCCCCCTGAGTCTAGGCCTGCCAGGGTGTCTCCAAGGGCAATGTCCTTCTTTCTTCCTGGTGCAAATATCTAATGTCTTCTTCCCCTTGGTTGGGGTTACAACATCCATCTATGGGATTTCAACCCCATGAAGGTATGAGCTAATCATTCCCTCGTGTGTACCTGTCAACCGAGCAATGTCTTACAATAACAACAAGTACACCCTCCAGGGGTTTGTAAGTCACAGGTATCATAACATGTAAATCATATCCAATAATTAACTTACCCAAACATGTGCATCAAACCCCCCTTTACCCAGAAAAATGCTCAAAGACGCTATGCAATTTAACAAGTCAGGTTTGGAGAAGGTCTCAGTGTGTCATGTTGGGCTAATCATCCTTAATTTTGGGGTGTTTCCCAGGTGAGAACCAATCCAAGTCAAGTAAGTGTATGAGGTGGCGTGGGGAAATAATTTGGGCATGGGATGTGGTGATAACAAGGAAATGTAAATCTTACTTGTGGGTGCCTTTGTAGAGGGTGAGTTGCACCTTGTCATAGATACCATTGTTTCTGAGCCCATTCACTGCCTTTTATTCTTAGCTTCATTTCTTTTGATATTTATTTTTTATGCTTCAAGGGGAGAGTTGAGGGACACTCCCATGGCTTGGTGACAACGTTATCCACAAGCATTTCACAGAGATGAGAAGGTTGGCTCGTGATGAGACCCCCTTTCTCTTAGCTATGCCACCAAGATCCACTACCCTGGTTTGGTGACCAGATAGGTGGTAGTGTCATACTGCTACTTGCCCATGGCCATAATAGGTTGTTGAAAAGTCAACAAGAAACATGTGTCTAATTTACTTTTCCCTTAAATAAATTGGATAATAAATATTAATCTATTATTTCATTCATAATTGAGTGAGTTGGATTTGTAACAGAATTATAAGTGTAGTTAAGTGAGTTAAGATCAGTTGTGCTAGTTGTAACTAAACTTGCACTAGTAAGAGTTCAGTCAATCGGTGAACTCACATGCAACTGAAGATTCACCACGGTTAACTACATGCATGTCAAATCCAGTGGAGACCTAGTTGAGATAACAGGTGAAAGGGACAGTTTGGCTATCAGTTGTGATTTGATCACACATGCAGTGGATATGCTTATGAGCATGTGCAAACTAGGCAATTCGTAATTCAATTGTGAGAATTCTAATTGCAAGGATTTGTGCAGAGGAGGCAAGCTGTCTAGACATAGGAATTGGCACAGGTATTTGCTAATTTGTGTATGACAGTGTGAGACGATTGTATTGTACTGAGAGCTCTTGGATTAGAGTTTTGTATGAGATTGTTTCATGATTCATGATATACATAATATATGATAGTGGGGTTTTTAGCTTTACGCTTTCCCGGTAAAACTTATGTGTTGTGTGTTCTTGATATTTCACTTTGTGATTGTGGTTGTGATCGTGGTTTAATTTTCCCCAAGAATAATAGTAGAAGCGATTTTGTATTTAACAGTGGCATATAATTGTTAGATCAGGAGAATCACAGGAAATACTTAATTTGTATTGAAAATTTCTACATGGTATTAGAGCCACGAAGGCCATGGAGCCACGGAAGTGAGGTGCGAAATATGTTTTATTTTCGCAGGTCCTATCTCTAGCAGGGTGCGAACTTTAGTACTGTAGACTACGTACAGTTCTCAAAGTAGAAATTCTCGCACCCTAGTCAAAGGAGAGGTGCAAACTTTCCTGAGCATTCTCACAGGTTGATCAAGGGAGAGGTGTGAACTTCCCTCACCCTAAAGTGTATTATAGTGTGAACCTCCCAGTCAAGTTTACAAACTATACACAGGTAGGGTGTGAACTTCCCTCAGGCTACTCTCAGGTGTGGTGCGAACTTCCCAGGGCAAGAGGGATTGCAGCAGTAGAGTTTTTTTGGTTGGATAACATTCGAATTTGCAATATTTTCTTGGTGCGACAATTGATTCAAGATCAAAATGTCTTTCAATGGCTTGAGGCTGGAGTATGCACTCGAGGGCAGCTCTAACTACATTTCTTGGAAGGACAGGATGGAGGCAGTACTCGAAGACAATGGCTTGAAGGATTACATTGACAAAGATGTTCCTAAGCCGGATGCGACAGACACTGCAAATCTTGATGCATGGAAAAAGAAAGTGGCAAAGGCGAGGAGGATTGTGTTGGAAGGAGTACGAGATCACATTGTCTCAACTCTCCATGGGAAAACCACACCACATGCAATGTGGAAGGTTTTGACGGATCTATTCCAAAACAGTAGCGACCATAGGAAATTGGTGCTCAAAGATAAACTCAGGAAGATCAAGATGGAGAAGGGTGACACCATTCCAAAATATCTCACGTAGTTTGTCCAATATCGGGATGAGCTTGGAAGTGTGGGAATAACAGTCGCTGCTGATGATTTGGTGAGCTTGGCACTCCTAGGACTTCTCAAGAGTTGGCACAGTTATCAAGACTCTGTCAATGGAAGGGAAAAATTGTCGAATTAGGAACGACTATGGTCGGATCTAGTGCAAGAGGAGTTCAGGCGAAACACCAAAGATGGATCTTCATCAAAGCGTGATGATGAAGAGGATTGTGCTTTGACTGCCAAGGCAAGGAAAGGGAAAGGGAAGAAATTCCATCCAAAATCCGAGTCTAAAGTTGAGAAGCTGGATTTTTCAAAAGTGAAGTGTTTTCACTGTCACGAACATGGGCATCTCACTACTAACTGTCCACAGAAGAGGAAGAACAAGACGGTTATTGGAGCTGCAACTGGTGAGGCTCTTGTCTCTCAATTTGAACTTGACTTTTCTTTGATCGCATGCATGGCTTCAAGTGCATCAGGATCGGTGTGGTATTTGGATAGTGGTGCTTTTTTCCACATGATGGGAGATAAAGAGTCTTTCATTGACTTGGAGGAGAAAGATCTCAGAATGCATATAGAGATGGGCGACGATGGACGATACAGTGCGACTGGTATTGGTACCATTACCTTTCAGAGAGAGTCAGGTAAACCATTTCAATTGAAAAATGTTATGCATGTTCCAGGTCTGAAGAAAAGCCTGGTCTCAGTCGCAATGTTGGAGGACAGAAGCTATGATGTTGTTTTTAGCAGTGGAAAATCCTACCTGCGACATAAAGCAATGGGGCAATTCAAGAAGATAGGGATTTGAGTTAAGAATCTCTACATGCTAGAGGTAGATGGTTGCAGAGCCATGATAGGCAAGGTAGAAAAAGTGGTGAGTCGGGATGAAGGTGAATTATGGCACAGGCGATTGGGCCATCTTCATCATGGAGCCTTGAAGATCATGCAGAAAATATCTACTGGACTTCCAAGGGGAACACTTGCTCAGTTAGATCAATGCAAGGGGTGCACCCTGGGGAAGTATGTAAATTCCACCTTTCATGAAAAGGAGAACCGTGCTTCGGTGATCCTGGAGAGAATTCACACAGACGTGTGTGGACCATTCTCGGTTGCTTCAACAGCAAAACATAGGTATTATGTTATTTTTGTTGATGACTTTTCTTGTAAATGTTGGATATTCTTCATGCAGAAAAAGGATCAAACATTCTCAAAGTTTTGTGAGTTTAAAGCATTGGTGGAGAAAGAGTCGGGGAAGCAAGTGAAGGCTCTAAGGAGCGATAATGGTGGAGAATACATCTCTAACGAATTCAAGGACTTCTGCAGCAGAGAAGGAATTCGAAGAGAACTCATAGTACCTCATAACCCACAGCAAAATGGGGTCACAGAGAGAAAGAACAGAACGATCGTGGGTGCAGCATAAGCGATGTTGCATGATCAGGGCCTACCAATTCATTTGTGGGCAGAAGCATGCAATACTGTGGTTTATGTGCAGAACCGTTGTCCTCATAGAGTACTTGGCATGAGTACACCTGA
>JZKD02S1687854.1:341016-371468 GCA_000966675.3 Picea glauca | reverse complement strand
GTGTTGAAAAGTCAACAAGAAACATGTGTCTAATTTACTTTTCCCTTAAATAAATTGGACAATAAATATTAATCTATTATTTCATTCATAACTGAGTGAGTTGGATTTGTAACATGATTATAAGTGTAGTTAAGTGAGATAAGATCAGTTATACTAGTTGTAACTAAACTTGCACTAGTGAGAGTTCAGTCAATCAGTGAACTCACATGCAAATGAAGATTCACCACGGTTAACTACATGCATGTCAAATCCAGTGGAGACCCAGTTGAGATAACAGGTGAAAGGGACAGTTTGGCTATCAGTTGTGATTTGATCACACATGTAGTGGATATGCTTATGAGCATGTGCAAACTAGGCAATTCGTAATTCAATTGTGAGAATTCTAATTGCAAGGATTTGTGCAGAGGAGGCAAGTTGTCTGGACATAGGAATTGGCACATGTATTTGTTGATTTGTGTATGACAGTGTGAGACGATTGTATTGTACTAAGAGCTCTTGGATTAGAGTTTTGCATGAGATTGTTTCATGATTCATGATATACATAATATATGATAGTGGGGTTTTTAGCTTTACGCTTTCCCGGTAAAACTTTTGTGTTGTGTGTTCTTGAAATTTCACTTTGTGATTGTGGTTGTGATCATGGTTTAATTTTCCGCAAGAATAATAGTAGAAGCGATTATGTATTTAACAGTGGCATATAATTGTTAGATCAGGAGAATTGCAAGAAATACTTAATTTGTATTGAAAATTTCTACATAGGTCAGCTCATGATGAGACCTCCCATCCACCAACTAATACCTTGAGTGTTTATTTATCTTATGGTTTCCCCTTTTTTTATTGAGAAGATTTTTACTGCTTTCTCGAGAATCCTTCAGTGAAGCATCTCAAAGGTTTCATTTTTGGCTTTTAACTCTTGCCAACTACTTTTACCCTTTGGGCCTTTAGCCCCTTCTTCCCACAAGGCAAGGTACAACCCTTCCTAGTGTGGCAAATCCCAATGCCCGAACAAAGGTAGGGGAAATGAGAGGAATAAAGATGGAAAGTGGTAAGTATGGAGGGAAAATAAGATGACCTTTCATAGACCTTCCCAGGGGCAACCCATCCTAAAGGGAGATCAACTTACTAGGGCATCATATCACCCTTCCATGTATGAACAAGTCAAAGAGCATAATTTCCAAACAAACGTTATGAAAAGAAGGAGAATTCAATGCAACATATTCAAGTGCTTCGAGAATCGGAGTGACACATACCATGATACTCGGACTCATTACCTCATGGAGAAAGACTTACTTCTACTTTAGGACCAGGCAGGTGGGATGGAAACTACTGTTACTGATAAAGAGGTTTCACTGAAAAAAAAAGACGAGCCCTCTGAGGCCATGCTCAAGTCATCTAGCTCTCGACACTCCATGTCTAGGACATGTGGGCTTCGAGACATGATCTCCTTAGTTATCCCTAGGGTTGGGGATAACATTTGGCTCCAACTCGGGGACATGTGCTCACCAGAGAAAGCATGAGAAACTTAGCATCCCTGGTATGACCTGTTCCTGCTAGATCTCAACAAAATGCATTAGTAATCCTTAGGGTGGTGATATCAACCCTTGTTCATATATGATATAATAAATAAAAGAGCATCTGTAATCTAGCATATAATCCTAAGCATACATATATGCAAAATGGAATAACACAATATGAAAATGAAACTATAATTATGCTAACATGATATGCATATGGTATATACAATGGATGCAAATGCCTACCTACCTCTACTTACCTATTGGTTGAATGCTAGGTATAGTAAAATAACCAGTGAAACCATCCCGAAAATATCTCACAATACCTTCCTATGTGCTTCATCATAAACCAAAACAATGACAAGTTAAGCACAAAAATAACATGAGTTAGAGCATGTGTCACATCATCGACAATCATAAAGTGGGAGGAACAAAATTATGCCAAGTCACACTTCTAGGAAAGCACTCAATCCATCTTAGAAATGGATCGTGGAGAATCAAAGGCTCAAAAGACTGACTCAAAGAGTCTAAAGGTTGACTACTTTGGATATCATCACATCCTGACGTCTAGGAAGGGACTAGTAAGAACCTAGGGGATGATTGGAAATTTTCTAAGGGAAATATGAAAGACTGAGATATCAAACTTCTTCGTAAGGTATTAAACCTACCTTTGAATTCTAAAAGAAGACTTTTCCCTGGAGAAAACTCAAGACAAGGGACATGTTTCCCAACTACACCCTTAGTGACATAGTGAGGTAAAGTAGTCGAAGGGAATTGGAAAACCTTGTCGCAAGTACCTTGCTTTGGGAAATCAATGTCCTCACATTTATCAAGATCTGAGCACAACGGTGGTTGATAATATTCTTTATATAATAAATCCAAGTGCTCAAAGGAATACTCATCAAAATCCTCAGGGTATGATCGAAAATCATCAGGAGAATATAGAACTAGGTTACCCTTGGAGATGTTTGTAACTATATCATTTCCTTGTTTCCAAATGTCAGAATTAATAGTAACTTGATATTATAGTTGTAAAGGAAACATTTGAAAATGATCCTCAATGTCGTAAATAAAATTCCCATCATAACCAATTACATCCCATTTACGTCTCCCAACATGTATGAACTCGTCAATATTATTAACCATGTCATTTCCTTCATCATAACATGAATAAAGCATCCAAGGGATCCTCTAACACTTCTTTGCTTTCCAAATCACAAAATAAGACATCATCAAAATCTTGGAAATGAAAACAACTTACCGTATTCACTTCTTCTTGTGCAGGAGCTTCGAATATTTTAAAATGGAGGAGAAAGAATTAGTGCCTCGTCCTCGTGACTTTCCCTTACATCTTCAGCTTCATAATATGGAGGGTCTAGCTCGTCCAAGGGTTCCCTTTCTTCTTCACCTTATGAATCATGGAATAAGGTATCATCAAAAACATGAAAAGGGAAGTGACTATGCTCATCATCTTCTTCTTGTGCAGGAAGAAAAGGATTTGGGATGGCTTCATCAGAGGGAGGAGCACACACTAATACTTCATCATGATATTTAATATCTTCAGGCTCTCACTCTTCAACCAAGTCCTCATTATCTTTGCTAGAAGCATGAGTAAATTCTTGTTCTTCTCTGTTGGATTGGTAACCTTCATCAAGATCCTTCTCCTCAACCTCTTTTTGATTGATGTCTTGTTCCCTTATTTCCTAGAATTTACTAACAAAGGTCTCAAGGGAAACTAATCTCTCCAGACTAAGAGTGTTTGGGGTAAAGAGGTGTTCTCCCTTGAATAAGGAGATATTTGCCTCAATTTGTATAGCCATGTGATAAGCTTCTTGGATTTTTCTTGGCCCCTTTTTACTGAGGAAAAACCCTAAATGCACTTAGAGTGTATTGGTGTAGAGGTAAGTGAGGTAACATTCTTCGGGACAATGGCTCCAAGGAATTTGTTGTAGCAAATTCTTGAATCTAGTATGGAATTCCTTGACAATCTCGTTCTCAGTTTGTTTTGTATACTCGAGTATTTTTTATTAGCATGTGGATATATTCTAATTTAATACCCCATTTATCGATAAAGGTTTTTTCTAACTGCTCCATAGATGTGATGCTAGAATTAGGGAGATCATCATACCATTTCCTAACATTTCCATGAAGAGTGGAAGAGAAAATATTCATTGCCAAATCTTCAGCATCATCACGGATAGGGTGGAGTTGAAAGAAATCCCAAAAATTATCCATGTGAACTTCAGCCCTAACCCCATCATTACCAGTGAATCTAGGGATCCAATTTTCATACCTTGGAGGCATTTGTCGAGGGTAACCCAAAATTTCACTCATATCTAGAAGGGTTTAAAATTACCCGGGTCCCATTGAGAAGCCATAGTTGGCTTTGTCATTAGTGGAGTCACCAAATAATCCTTCTAGGGATCATCAAAGGGAAAATAGGTAATTACCCTCAGTGAAGTTGTCAGGTAAGCTTTGTGAAGTAAAGGCTTTGGAAAAAGGCTTACCAAAAAAGTGTCATTGAGGAATATTGACTCAGTGTTCCTGGAAATAGTGCCAAAAATGTTATCACACAATCTGTACTTGCCCAAATCCCAAGGAAAGTGAGGCAATATTGGCATAACAAGGGGGTGACCTATCATTGTCACCTTAATAGGAAACCCCTTTCCGTTTAGGGGTATGTTAAGATTACCCCAAGGGAGACGTCCCTAGTGACCTAAAGGGATGATTAAGCTAAAGCAAGGATGCAAGAATACCCCCCTCTCACTGGTCACTCAAGTCAAAAGGTCTTTATGTCTTAAGAGATGAAGTAAATGTAAATGGATGAATTGTACCTGCCCAGAACAAGACAACAAGACAAAATATGGCAGTTTCAAGTACAAAATGATGTTAATGCTTCAATAAGACAATGAACCTTTGAAATATATGTTGGCTGATATCAAATTGCAGCAACGTGAAAGTTTACAACAACAATAAGTATTTTGTAACAATTGCAAGAAAATGCCTTGGAATTGCTTGAAAAAGACAAGAAAATGTAGCTTTAAATAGGCGGAATAATGATCAATTACCACAAGCAATTTTGGCAATGTCTGGCTAGCCTTAAATGTCAATTTTGCAGAGAATTTGATGTAGTTAGATGGTTGTAGCAAAATTTTGTAACAACGACAAGTTCTAATGCTTAGAATTGCAAGTTAATATCACATAAACTTAGCATTTATCTAGTAGATTGTTTGGCAATTATCACAAGAAATTTCTGAATGAGTTAGGTGCAAGTTTTGTAGGTGTATGAAGCAAATTAGTGTGAATTAGTATGGTTGTAGCAGTGATTTACAACAACATCAATTTAATTGATGAATTAGTCTAGTTTAGGGTTAGTAGAAGTTAGCAAAAGCTTCAAGGAAGAAGGTGTGAGTGTTTGTTTGATAAATCATTCACTAGAGCAAGTGGACTAGTGTCTTTATGGGGTAATGGAGTCAATAGTTGATGGTTTTCACTTGGAGGTAGCAACAACAAATTATTATACTTGTCTAAGGAAAAGAGGTGGATGGAGGAGGTGTTGGTACTTCAAGGCCTCAAACATCCAAACCCTAAAGACAAATTCACTAGAGAGTAAGCAATTTTAGGCCCTAGCTAATCTTGTTTCCTTAAACTATTGAAAGGTATTAAGAGTAACAATAACTAGACAATAGCTTCTAAAGTGCTAGTATTTAGGGCTTTAGAATTTTATCTAAGTCAAATCACCTTAGTAAAATCTAGAAAATGAGGAGCAAAGAAGTAGTAACTTAAGTCCTTTACTCCTAGGGTTTGCCAAGCAAGCAATTTTATAATCTTTAACATGAATAAGAAAATATACAATAACCATTCAAAATGAACTGAAGAATTGTAGATTTACTTACTTCACCAAGAATAAGGGTGACATTGAGCCCCTAAGGTGGAATGTTGGGCTCCAGATGCAAAACGTTTGACCTCCAAAGGCCCTAGATGATGCCCACATGTGCCAACCAACACACAACTGCCCTTAAAATGCAAAACCTAGCTCTGGATGACGTCCAGGGTCATAATGGTGATGTCATGGGCTCCCAAAGGTCAACGTCCAAGTGGAAGATCAATATCTCCCTGGGTCTAAGCTTGCCAGGGTGTCTCCAAGGGCAACGCCCTTCTTTCTTCTCGATGCAAATATCTAATGTCTTCTTCCCCTTGGCTAGGCTTACAACATCCTTCTGTGGGCTTTCAACCCCATGAAGGTCAGAGCTAATCATTCCCTCATGTGTACCTGTCCACCGGGAAAGGTCCTGCAGTAACAACAAGTACGCCCTCCATGGGTTCATAAGTCATATGGATCATACCATGTAAATCACATCCAATAATTAAATTACCCAAACATGTTCATCAAACCCCCCTTTACCCAGACAAATGCTCAAAGACCTTATGCAATTTAACAAGTCAGGTTTGGAGAAGGTCTCAGGGTGTCATGTTGGGCTGATCCTCCTTAAGTTTGGGGTGTTTCTTGGTTGAGAACCAATCCAGGTCATGTAAGTGTATGAGGAGGTGTGGGGTAAGTGTTTTGACATGGGATGCTATGATAACAGGGAAATGTAAATCTTACATGTGGGTGCCTTTGTAGAGGGCGAGTTGCACCTTGCCATAGATGCCATTTTTTCCTATCCCATTCACTTCCTTTTATTCTTAGCTTCATTGTTTTTTATATTTTGATTTTATGCTTCAAGGGAAGAGTTGAGGGACATTTCCCTAGATTGGTGACCAGAGGTGACAACGTTATCCAAAAGCATTTCACAGAGATGAGAAAGTTGGCTCGTGATGAGACCCCCTTTCTCTTGGCTATGCCACCAAGAGCCATTACCCTGGTTTGGTGACCAGATAGATGGTAGTGTCATATCGCTACATGCCCATGGTCATAATAGGTTGGCTCATAATGAGACCTCCCATCCACCAACTAATACCTTGAGTCTTTATTTATCTTATGGGTTACCCTTTTTTTATTGAAAATATTTTTACTACTTTCTCGGGAATCCATGGGAGAAGCATCTCAAACATTTCATTTTTGGCTTTTAACTCTTGCCAACTACTTTTACCCTCTGTTCCTTTAGCCCCTTCTTCCCACAAGGCAAGGTACAACCCTTCCTAGTGTGGCAAATCCCAATGCCCGAACAAAGGTAGGGGGAAATGAGAGGAATAAAGATGGAAAGTGGTAAGTATGCAGGGAACGGACAATGACCTTTCATAGACCCACCCAGTGGCAACCCATCCTAAAGGGATTTCAACTTACTAGGGCATCATGTCACCCTTCCAGGTATGAACAAGTCAAAGAGCATAATTTCCAAGCAAATGTTATGAAATGAAGGAGAATTCAATGCAACATATTCAAGTGCTTCAAGAATCAGAGTGACACATACCATGATACCCGAACTCATTACCTCATGGAGAAAGACTTATTGCTACTTCAGGACCAGACTAGTGGGATGAACATTGTTGTTGTTGATAAAGAGGTTGCACTGAAGAAAAAAGAGGGGCCCTTCGAGGCCATGCTCAAGCCATCCAGCTCTTGACACTCCATGCCTAGGACCTGTGGGCCTCGAGACATGATCTCATTAGTTATCCCTAGGGTTGGGGATAACAGAGAGTAGAAGAATGTTCTTTAGGAATTTAAGAACAATGAAAATTATGTAACATGAGCAATTGTAGACAGGGAACAATGCCACAGTGAAGGTGGTAGGACCGAGAGGTAAATTGTTTTGATGTTTTAACTATGATTGGGAAGCATGGTTATGTTTATAGATAATAGCAGGAGAAGATAGGAAAGTGATAGTATCCATTATATCCAGAGAAGCTATAACAAAGGATGAAGAGTAGATAAGGCTCTTGAAGAGAAGGAGCTTGTGCCAGAACCTTGCAACAAAGGATGATGTAAATACTTCTAGCAGACAATTGGAATTGAGGAGAAAAATAGGAGTTCTGATAGAAAGGTGAGTAGGTGCAGAAGCCAGAGAAGAGAAGGAGTGCTCTAAAGGTTCTAGGATATAGAACCAAAAGAATACTAGGAGGTCAAGCTAATGAGGTAAGCTTGATGAGGTATTGAGTGGCAAGATGCAGAGACTTGCTACAGAGGAGGCTTGATGCAACTCATAGTTGAGCATGAAGAAGCTCACAAAAGTGAATATGAAGATGGCTATTTATAGTCATGACATAGGTTCATGAAAAATCCACAGCCAAAGGAAAGATAATGCCAGACCAGTTGGCATAAAGAGGATGAGTGATGAAGAATTTGTCAAGAAATTGGTTGAGTTAAAAGCACAACTCAATTATGTGGAAGAACTGCTACAGAAATTGAGGAAGACCGGAGATATGGTTGGAAACTAAGGAAGAAGAGGGTGAAATGGCATACGTTGCAAGTGAAGTTGAAGCACAAGTTGCATGCTTGGTTGAGAAATAACTCATAGCAGTTGAGTATGAAGAGGAAGTTAACTATTGTGAACCAAAGCAGGGTTTATTCCTTGGAAAATATGATGGTGAAGATGCTAATGAGAGGCTTTTTTAAAGTCTCGTGGATGGTTTGGAGAATAAAGATCAACATTCATATTTGATGACAGAGACATCAAGTGAGACTAGAGAGCCTTATGTTTTTTAAACTGATATTTTGTGTATGATTGTCGGTTGTGAAAGAGAAGAAGCTAAACAGACAATTGAGTCTGTCATTAAGATTGATGAAGGTGGAGGTATGCTTTCTAAAATCATAGTAGAAGCAGAATAGAATCATAATCTTGTTATAGATGAGATGTTGTCTCATAAAGGTAGTCAGGATGAAGACTACACACAACTTGTATGTCAAATTAGTGATGAAGCAGATGTTGATAAGGAAGGTCTTATGAGGTGCTCATATCAACACAATAAAATGATGCCAAAAGAACCACATAAGAGACCCTATGAGTGTCTCATGAAGTACTTAAGGGATGTTGCATTGGAGCAAAGCAAGATGATGCTAGAACCATCAACAGAGACTCCATAGTCTCATGGTTTTAAAACCGACTATTGGTGTGTGTTTGCAGGTGTTAAAGAAAGTGAAGGCATACATAATCAAAGATCTGTCATAAAGAAGAGAGAGACAACATTGTCTCATGAAAATGATCAGGATAATTTTCAGTCAAGTTGTGCAGCCATGGAAGAGCAGTTGCAAGAACCTGTTGTTGTAGAGAACAGGGAAAAGTCAGCTCATAAAGATAGACTTGAAGATAAGGAGACTAAAGGACAACATTCAAATACAATGTTGTTAAATTATGATGAAGAGCTAAGGTTGTTGGAAGAATGGCTAGAGAAACCTAAAGAAGAAGATGAATGCGTAATAGTTGTAGACAGAAAACACTCAACAATGCTTAGTTGCATAATGATGAAGGAACGAATTGAAAGCCAAGACATAGAGTTGTCTTGTGAAGATGGGATTCTGCTACATACACAACATAATTATGCAGACCAAAGTATTGTCTTGAAAGACAATGAGGAGAATGAAGATAACCAAGAGACTGTCAAGGAGAGCTCAAAAGTTCAAAGGAGAACGCATATGCTAGAGGAAGCAACAAACTATCTAAACAATGAAGATAGACATGGAGTATATGTTGATGTTTGGACATGATATTTATAATACAAAGTATAAATATATATATAATAAATAAGTAGTTATTTATTATTCAAGGGACGCATCCTTGCATGGATGATCACCATATGTTCTCTATACATGGAACACTCATCATTGTAATTGTTAAGAACCTGAACAGATCTACAAATATAATCACCACAAATACTGAATACACAATAGATCCACAAAGCAAGATAGAAGAAACCACACTATATTATTACCAAACCCTTGAGGTAGGGAAACACCATTCAATGGATTCTATTATGGAAGGGATCCTATCCTGTTCACTTGCCTCTTCGAGGGGGCATCCTTCTATTGAGCTACCACTCCAAATACAATACTCTCTTCATGTCTCATTACATTGCTTGAACCCCTTTATATAGTGCTACCATCACCTAAGAACATTCTAGAGGAGGAATCTTCTATAAGTAGAACCTTCTAAGAAATCCTCTTACATTTATTATATCTAACTACCCATTTATTATATCTAACTACCATAGTGGGCCTTATTTAATAATATAGTGGAACTAGTCCACCTTACATTGAATGGCATCCACTATTATCACTATGGGCCCTCTAGACCCCCCCATTACCTCTCTAGCTACCTTACATTCCATCCCCCTTATGAAAGCGTTGTCCTCAACGCTTGATGTACAACCATATACTAGGGTCCCATGGATAAGTGTGGACCATAGTGTTGAAGTAGACTATAGAACCAAGGTCCCATTAAGAAATGGAATTCACCATACTGAAGTAATCCAACTGCAATTGTAAACCAGGGTCCCATGTCCAATTTCTCATGTGAACCCCACATGGAATATATCGACACCTAATAACCAACTGAAAATGATGCTCCCAATACTGACATCTATCATGTGGATCCAAATAAGAATATCCATCCACATAGTGAGAGATGATCAAAGATGAATCTGGAAGGAACAATACCATTGTAGAATATGCAGGTTGGACGTTGGTAACTAGCTCCTGATGTGGGACATTGATGTTCTCTACAGAAAGTGGAGTAGAGTCATCAAATAAAATATGGAAGTGGTTGTCATCCCAGAAATGACAACTATCCATATACCAATCATTGCAAATGGCCTCAAAATCATACCAAGCATATATTTCTTGATTATATTCATCCCTGAGGTCCGCGATAAGAAACCTCTCCTTCATGTTATCCAAAGAATCTTGAATACTACGAAAACTATCATTGAAACCATCTACAAAGCCATCCAATCTGTCATTCAATGTGTCAAACAATTAGGCTTTGAATGCTTCAGTAATCTGTAGAATTTATTTTAGGGTTTGAGAGGAAATAGACATATGAGCACCCTATGAACTCTTCGGTCCCACAACCTTCATGAAAAAACCCAAAAAATAGAACAATAAGTTACGACAGAAAATCACGGCTTTTTCTGGAAAAACCCTGAAAAACTGTTGAATTTAAAATGCTCATAGCTTCACTTCCCGAACTCTGTTTCGGTTGATTTTTTTTTTTTTTTGAAATTGGGTGAAATTGTGAGAGGAACTCAGATATGTAATTTGTTTTGGAAAATTCAGCCTCCAACTACTATAGAAATAAATAAAATCACGCCACCATCCGCGAAAAAAAACCCTGAAAATTTGCAGATTTTCAAACTTTAATATCTTGACTTCCCGAACTCCGTTTCAAACGATTTTTTTTTTAAACTTGGGTGTTTTTCTAAGAGGAAATCAGATCTACAACCTGTTTCTAGAAATTTTGCACAGAAGTATACCAAAAAATTCTGGAATGTCGCGACCCTCTTTTTTCTTATCCGAAAAAAAAATCTGCAAAAATAAAAAATATTTGCCCACAATGTCTCCCAAGGAAAGTGCTCTGATACCACTTGTTAAGAACCTGAATAGATCTACAAATATAATCAACACAAATAATGAATACACAATAGATCCACAAAGCAATATAGAAGAAACCACATTATATTATTACCAAACCCTTGAGGTAGGGAAACACCATACAATGGATCCTATTATGAAAGGGATCCTCTCATGTTCACTTGCCTCTTCAAGGAGGCATCCTCCTATTGAGCTACCACTCCAAATACAATACTCTCTTCATGTCTCATTACATTGCTTGAACCCCTTTATATAGTGCTACCATCACCTAAGAACATTCTATAGGAGGAATCTTCTAGAAGTAGAACCTTCTAAGAAGTCCTCTTACATTTATTATATCTAACTACCCATTTATTATATCTAACTACCATAGTGGGCCTTATTTAATAATATAGTGGAACTAGTCCAACTTACATTGAACGACATCCACTGTTATCACTATGGACCCTCTGCCCCCCCTCCCCCCATTACCTCTCTAGCTACCTTACAGTAATAATATATTCATATACAATATTATCTCATATGAAAAATCAACATGGTATCATAGCAAAATTGGGTTTGACTCCCTCACGGGAGGGCCCAAGTAAATGGAAGAGAAATGGAAACCAAGATTATGTGAATGCTAGTTTCATTGGCTACTCGTTTGATTATGAGGAGAGACAAAGGAAGGACATAGAACTCTGAGCTGAGCTAGAGGAGATCAGATGTTGTAGAGAGGTCGGGTCTGACTCACATATTTGGGACAACAATGAAACTAGTCAAAGTCAAATTTTCCAGGTCTCGCATGTAGATTTAGGATGGTAGTGAATTTAGTCGAAGTTGAATTTTCCAGAGTGCAATTTTCAACGTGCTATTCTTCTTCCCATGGATTGACAAATTATAGAGGAGGTAGGGTTGACTGTGAGCAGGGGTTGGTTGATGAGATTTTGTATCTGGGTTCCCTGTGGTGGAAAAAAAAAACCCTCGCCTAGAAAATGTTGCTCCTTCTAAGGAAGGAAATAGTAACAAGCGAAGTAACATAGAACCCAAAACCCATGACCAAGATGAAGAATCTATGTGCATAAGTATGCTGCAACAAGTGAATCTTGAAGATGGTTTCAATGGTTGGTTGTTTCCACCTAGAAAACTGCTTCATTTCAGGAGTTCAAATTCCATGGCTGAGACTCTACATGTGGTTGGGTCTATTTTGGGGCTCTACGTGAGTCCCATGCTAGTCAAGAAGTTGGAGGAGGAGGAGCCTCGATCATGACTATGTTGGTCAGGAAGAACAATGATTTTAAATTATATAGTTCTTTCGTATGATTGCAGGACATGTAGAACACAATAAGTGTGCTTTCGTATCTTTCTCATATGGTTGCATTATAGACATTTGTATGCACCATCAATTAAATTAAAAATTAATTGATGGAAAATTGAGCAACATGGAAATGTATGTAAAGCATTACGAAAACAGACAATCCACATGTGGTATAGTAGTGAAAGACCAAGTTTTGGAATATTAACCTTGGCTAAGGAAATATCGTTGATTTATTGAGTAAGTCACCTATTAAGAACTGCCAAGAGAGATGGTCGCATAGCAGCACTTGAACACTAGGTTTGCGTGGGGTTCCATAAGGACCCAAAGCTCGACTATCATTTTTAGGAATGGCATGGTCACATCATTCTTTACGATGTTGGAAAAGAGATACATGGTCGAGTATGGAACAAGTAGAGAGGCATACATGGAGGGAAAGACCTTACAACATGATGTCAAAGGAGAGACATTGCCAGACATGATGCTCAGAGACAAAAAGTCTCTAGGAGAAGTATACCTCCAGGACAGGATCATACCAGATAGTAGAGACAATTCCAATGATCATGGATGCAACCAGTCAAGACCGACTGTAGCACAACTATGGAGATATATCTAGTAGATGAGGAAAACACATTATGAGACTCAGAGGGAGCAGGTGTATCAATCCTAGTATATGAGTCGAGCCATGAGATGTTGAGGAAGTAGGCATGGTAGCATTTCCAGTGTATGTAGAGGCACTCCCAGAGAGGGAGGCAATACTACATCGAGAGGGAGAAGAGATTGAGTTACCTCCAGAGAAGGAGGAAGAGCTACCTTCAGTGTCAGAGGGAGCAGAGACAGAGGAGGAGTCACCTCTAGCTTCAGAGGGAGTAGTTGTTGAGACACTCTTAGTTCCAGATAGAGCAACTGCAAAGGAAGTAGTTGCAGAGAGAGAGTGGAGGATCCAGTTCCACAGAGGGCAGCCCAGAGGAGGGCAGTTTTTGACAGAGTAGAGAAGCTACTCTCAGTCTCATTGTATAATAGTTACATAATCCCAGAGGGAATAGCTGCAGAGAGAATGGAGGACCTACTCTCAAGAACAGAGCTAGATATTGCTTTGCAATAAGCACCTTGAGCCAGCTCGTGATTCAACAGATTGAGTTGTAGCAGAGAAAGTGTACTAGTGTGGTACAGTTGGATATGTCTTAGGAGACGAAGAGACGTTGCAGAGATATACAAAATCTGATTGGGCAGGGAGTGCAGATGACAGAAAAAATACCTTGGGTACCTGCTTCAGTTTGGGATCAGTTGTGATATCTTGGATTAGCAGGAAACATAAGTTCGTGGCACTCAACACTATAGAGGCAGAGTACATTACAGCATGTGATGCTTGTATGGAAGCAATATGGCTTCCTAAGTTGATTTCTAGACTATTTGATGAGTTGTCAGATTTGACTGTGATATTCTATGAAAATCAAATTTGTGTGAAGCTTTTAGAGAACCTGATGTTCCATGATAGGTCGAAGCACATTGCGATCAAAGTATTATTACATCTATGATCGAGTCCAGAAGGGAGAAGTAAAACTCCAGTATATCTCCACCGATGAGCAAATAACGGATATTCTGACAAAGCCCTTGTCCAAAGGGAAGTTTGTATACTTCAGGGAAAGTTGGGACTTATGGAGATTGTTCCCTTGGTTGAGAGGGAGTGTTGATCTGTATCATGCTAGTACAACTTAGATATGATGCTTTTGCATCATGTTAGTATAGCTTAGATATGATATAGATGTTTGGAGTCACATCATGCTAGTACAACTTGGATATGATGCATTAGCATCATGCTAGTACAACTTAGAGATGATACAGTTGCCTGACTCACATCATGCTAGTACAACTTAGATATGATGTAGTAACATCATGCTAGTACAACTTAGAGATGATGCAGAGGCACCGATCTACATCATGCTAGTACAACTTAGATATCATGCAGAATCATCGTGCTAGTAAAACTTAGAGATGATGTAGATGATACTCCACATCATGTCAGTACATCTTAGATATGATGCATTCGCATCATGCTAGTATAGATTAAAGATGACACGGTGGATGATTTGACTTGATGTGCACAATGCCAGATGAATTATGGCTCAAATATGATGCATTTGATGATATGTCATGATATATTTGATGTAATGTTTCATTAGATAAAATTAGTCAACTTGAATACATTTAGTTGGTTGTTATGAATACCTCCCTAGTTAAGACAGAGTGTTGAATTTTTATAACTATGGTTGATCTTCATGATGTATATATTTGAAAAAGAATATTCTAGAAAATAATATGTGTACTTGCAAAAGTCAGCCCTGTTATCGCACAATCTGTACTTGCCCAAATCCCAAGGCAAGTAAATGCAAGATTGGCGTAACACGAGGTGACCTATCATTGTCACCTTAATAGGAAACCCCTTTCTATTTAGGAGTATATCAAGGTTACCCCAAGGGAGACGTCCCCAGTGACCTAAAGGGCTGATAAAATAAGGCAAGGATGCAAGAAAATCCCCCTGTCACTAGTCACTCAAGTCAAAAGGTTCTTTAGGTCTTTAAGGGATGAAGCAATAATAAAAAGGGAGTGTACCTGCCCATAATAAGACAATAAATAAAATATGGCAGTTTTTCAAGTACAAAATGATGTTAGCACTTCATAAGACCATGAACCTTCGAAAAACAAGCTAGCTGATATAAAATTGCAGCAATTAAATAATTTACAACAACAATAAGTATTTTGTAACAGCTGCAAAAAATATGCCTTGAAATTGCTTGAAAAAGACAAGAAAATGTAGCTTTAACTAGGAAAAATGATAATCAATTGTCACAAGCAATTTTGGCAATGTCTGGCTAGCCTTTCATTGCAATTCTGAGCACTAGAATTTGTTGTTGTTACAAAATATTGCTACAACCATCTAACTGCAGCAAATTCCCCCTGGGGTAGACCCTGTCTATCCCTAAAAAATGGGGATTTCCTATTAAGGTGACAGTGATAGGATATCATGTTTGTTACACCAATATCCCTTACTTTCCTTAGGCATTGGGAAAGTATAGATTGCACGATAACATACCCTACTTGTGGCATAGATGGCGACCGGATCATGAAGAATGGTCCTTATAGTCACGTGACACTCTGTTGAGTGCGTGACAAACTACGGTGGTTGTGTACCATTGGCAGAGACTGTGTCTCTGGATAGTATCTATGTGCTACTACAGTTGTTGTGTACCACTAGCAGTGATTGTGTCTCACTGGACGTTGGTTGTGTGCTACTACAGTGGTTGTGTACCACCAACGGAGACTATGTGTCTCTGAACAGTAGTTGTGTGCTACTACAGTGGTTTTGTTCCACTGGTAGTGACTACGTGTCACTGTACAGTAGTTGTGTGCTACTAGCAGTGGTTGTGTACCACTAGACAGTAGTTGTGTACTACTATGGATTAGCATAGTCGTGTTCTATTGGATGGCATTGTAGCAGTTGTGTGCTACTAGTTGATTTCCATGGAGACTACCAAATCGCTTGGAAGTAGTTGTGTGATACTGCTTGATCACAAAGACTGTGACAAATGATTTGATATATTGATGGTATGGTAGTAGTTGTGTGTTACTAGTTGATTGTAGAGTAGTTAGTGGACTACTAGATGAAGACATCGTGGAAAGATACCTTCCTAGTTAAGAGGCAGCATTGATGTTTGAGGCAACAAGTGAGAGACATTCTCCCTAGAGGGTCCTGTGTGCACTAGTAGGGGGGAATGTGGACTTCATCCTGATGTGCCTCATATGGTCAGATGAAGGAACCGAGACATTGGTTTCATGAGGAAACCTTGATATGTCTTGGGGGACATTGGTTCCATGAGGGAATTTTGATGTGTCCTAGAGAATATATTGTTTCCATGAGGGAACCTTGATATGTCTTAGACTTGTGTTCCACGAGGGAACCACGAGATGTCTAGTATGGACACAATTCATGAGTGAGCTAAGACATTGGTTTCATGATGGAACCTCGATATGTCAAGTATGGTCCAAGATGACTTAGATTGATCAACCCCAAGGGACTAGCCACCCCTTGTAGGATGAGCTAGCTCAAGTCTTGTGGATACCAACTACATGACGTGTATAAACAAAGGTGAATGGCCCTAGTAAGCATAGGGTGGACCTTATCTTAGATTGGGTTGCAGACCAATGAAGATAGGATACATTTATTACAAGGGTGTACTTGTGATAAATGGGCCCAAGTGTAATCCTTCCTTGATCATGACAAGGAGTGATATGGACTCGAGGTGCTTGAGGTGCTTTCCATGTATCAAATAACATTGGGCTAACATTCACTCACATGGGTGTACCTATGGTAAATGTCCTTGGTGTAATCTTTGTCCTTAGTCATGGTGATTTGACTTGGAACGATAAAAGACTTAAAGATGTTAGATACTATCACATGCAGACCTAGATTGAGCTTGATCTCAGGGAGGGTCAATTGGATCAAAGGGAGAGCTGGAGAAGGAGTTTCCCCTCGGTTCAAGTGGGAGAAAGAGATCTCCCAAGACCGACAAGTATCATGAGTCTAGAGTGAAGTTTGTATACTTCAGAGACAAGCTTTGGCATGATGAAGAATGTTTCCCTCGTTGAGAGGGAGTGTTGATGTTTGGACAACATTGGGAAGACATTCTTCCATATATATATATATATATATATATATGACATGAAGAATGTCTCCCTCGTTGAGAGGGAGTGTTGATGTTTGGATAACATCGGACTATATATATATATACAATAAGTAGTTATTTATTATTCAAGGGACACATCCTTTCATGGATGGTCACCATATGTTCTCTATATATGGAACACTCATCATTGTAATAATATATTCATATACAATATTATCTCATATGAAAAATCAACAGTATCATCGGTCATTCTCTTCACTGATGATGAAGAATTGGACATGCAAGTTGTTTGTTGCAAAGTGTTTATTTTTTGTGCAAGTGAAAACAAGGATAAGAGCTCTGAAAGAAGTTAGTCATCCACAAAGAAGCAAGGAGATTGGAGGAGACAACTGAGTGTCCCAAACACTTATGGAGAAGTGCAAGATGGAAGACATAGTTTGGGAGAAGTTGTAGACTTTGAAGAATATTTTGATGAACCTAAGGACAACAAGGACAACAAAGAGAATGTTGTAACAACAAGCTAGATAAAGAGAGGACAACAAGAACCATACACATTATGCTTCCAGAGGTACAACAACAAGTTGGCAGCAGTACCATGTACCAGCAAAGAACATAGATGGACATTGAAATAGATGGTTTGTGGAAGTTGATGATGAAGTCCATATGGGGATACCATGAAATGATAAGTGCAATCAACCACAAACTGCAATTGGATGAGAAAGATTATGTCGGAAAGGTAACTAGCAAACAACAAAACAAGATGTGGGATCCTGGAAAATCTCAACTAGAGATTAGGCAGCATGGCATTCAATAGTGTGAGAAACAACATAACAAAACTTGGGATCCTGGAAGATGGAGGACAACAGAGAAGGACACATGCAACAGAGCATGTGACAACATCAACATAAATTCAAGGAGGAGTGAAGCAGTTGAAGATACACGATCATGAGATCATACAAAATTTCAACCTTGGGAGTTTGATGCAAGAGTATTTTTGCCTCCAGAAGTCAACCTTGTTGCTTAGGCCTAAGTGGTCTTTGAGTTTTACTAAAGGAGTTGGTTCCTTAATTTAAATTATTGTGAAATTCCTATGTTTTCTTGTTTGATCTAGAAGACATGTACATGATTGGGTTGAGAGTGATTAATTGTAATCAAATCCGTTTTATTAAGATGATTTCAAGAATTGTAAAGATCTAGAGAGATATTAAGAATGAGATGTAGAATCTCTTGAGGATTTTGTGGATCTAGGAGATCCTAGGGATTAGCTAGTTGAGGAAATTATGGATATGAACCAATTATGGTTTTAGAGTCCTTTGATTCTAAATATGTAAGCTTAAGGAATTTGAGAAGTTAGGATAAGAATAGGAAATTGGGAAGAGAGAGATGTGTGTAGAAGAGACCAATTGTGGCCAAAAGGGAAAATAGAGACCAATGAAAGGTTTAATCAAGCCCAAAAGGCAGAAAACATTATGTAAAGCTATGTATAGTAAATGAACTAATAGAGACAATGAGTTTGTCATTATTCATGTGTGTTTGAGTGGATTTCATGTCATGTCAAAGGATGGAAAAAACAATTTATATCATTGTTTTCATTGACATAAAAACATTTTCCAAAAAAATTCTAACATAAGAAATCACATAAATTAATTAACCCTTCGATTTATATTGTAGATCTATTTATATACTAAATAAATATACAAAATAAATAAATAATTTAAACAAAATTGATTATATTTGATAAGTAGCTTTTGAATTCAATGTCGCGTCTATATATGATGTTGCAATCTATGCTATTATAATGAGATATCACTCCACATTCATAGTTATATTCAAAGATGGCCTCTTATGCTAAGCATTTCTTGGAGCTTAGGGATGGACTCATCGTTCGACCACAATATACATTTTGACACGGGGTACATGCCCTTCACATTCCTCGAGGCTAGTTAAGAGAGGGCTCTCATAGACTTCGGGTAGAGACAAACCACCAGATCGATCGACCATAAATAATTTTCCAGATATGCCAACCACGTGAGGTCGAGACTGAGGAACACTTCATCTTCTAGTGCCCCATTTACTATGAGATTAAGGGGCAGTTTCATTGTTTATTTAGAATGACTTAGACCCTCACATGCTTCTTTAGGTATCTGGACCAACGTTGCTTAGCCTTATACATACAGGAGGCCCTCAGGCTCCAAGTACATACTCTTCAACCTCCTGCGAGACCATACCCTATTCGATGGATCACCTCCTTCTTCCCAGTGCTACCCTCAAGAAGGGGCACTAAGAGACAGATCGACACCAGCGCAGCCCCAAAATCCAGATCAGTGTGGACCTATGGGACCTTCCCTTGTACCATGATATTTCAACGACATGACCAGACCAAATCCCCTCCTAAGAGATTGATGAGATCCCTAGACCTCATCGATGCACTACCTCTACCAGTCAACAACATAGCAAATGATCTAGGCACCCCACTAGGTCCCCCTCGGGACAACCGACTATACTCATCTTTCTTCCTTCAACCTCAGATGATAGGAGAGATGGATCCATTCCATGACATATCCACTTCCTTTCTTTTGATTCCTCTTGTCTTTAGATCTTCTTCTCCTACAATACACCCAATCACCAGCGCATGTATCTGAGCTCAGGGTCGAGGGCTCTTCATGCCTCGGGGTAGATCTCACTTTCTACTACTCCACCTTATTGCACTTTACTTTCTGCAACTTGCCTTATATAGGAGACCCTTTTTGTACTCATGCATTGTATTGACATCATTGTACTCAACAATCCCTTTGACCCACTTTTGTGGTCATTAGTCGGACATTAATAAAATTATCTTATCTTCCCAATGCTCATGAAGCGTGTGTTGTAGGAACTACTTGTAACACTCTATTTAAGACTCCACATTCCGCTACATTCACTATAACCAACTTCATACACTTCTAACTGTCATTCAAATGGAGCATAAAACCCCAATAAACGACTCAAATGCTTCATACCTGACTCGTTATGATGTGACCTGCAATGCTCTTTGTCACACAGAAGAAATTTTGTTGTTAGGGAACATGAAAATTTATTTTAATGTTTTCGTTCAACAAAGAGAATCGATTCGGGGTATGTATACCTTCGTAGACTTTAGCAGTGAAATTGCTACGCGGAGGGGGTCCCTTATCCCACAAACAAGGGGGTCTCATACATAAATTTGGTGTCCTGTGACCTTAAAAATAGATTATTATTATTATTATTATGTTGTTGGTGATGATACATCTATAGATTAATAGAAATTCAATAGTACTTCTATGGCTTTTGATGAGAATGTACACCATGCACAGAAAAATGGAAAGTGTGATAGATTCGATTTTATTATTATTATGAATAGTATTATTATTATTATTATTATTTAAGGTGGTAAAACCTATCATAATTTAGTTATTTATTATTTATTCATAGTAAGGACCATTATTAGTCCTGCCATGGGACTATAACAATGAGTTTGCTTTTGATGTGACATTAATTTGTTTTTTACTATAAATTTGTGTATGTAATGTAATGTTTAACATAGGAAAACAAATATATATTTTTTGATATAATAAAATTATTTGTGTTTCTCATTTCTAATTGGTTGATAGAATTGAAGTGTTATTGCTCCCTTCACGTCTTTCAATATGTATAATTAATTACATAATCAATGAATTTCAACAATCACCACATCTAAATATAAAAAGTTGTACTATGTATTTATTATTATGCATTATTATATTTATTATCTAATATATTATTTATTATTATAGTTATATCATATTTATTATCTAATATATTATTTAGATTATATTTATTGTGCAATATAATAAATATTATATAAAAATATATATTATTAAATTTCAAAGGTTTATTTTCAATTAGAAAAAATAATATTTTTAAAATTCAATTTGCATTTGGCTAGCTTAACTTAATCGGAAGGAAATTTAGGTTTATCCCAAAACTATACAACATCCACATTAAAGTACAAATGCCAATACGACATATGATAAATCTATAAACTAAGTGTCATGGAGCAACACGTCTTCCTCCATTCCTTGTGAGTCTAGGTCGAATTCTTTGAATTCCAATCTTTGTGACATAAGTGTTATTTTTTTTCATTTAAAATCTTTACAAATTGATTTATTTTAAGACTATGAAACTAGCCCCTAGTCCAACAATTTGACTGGTAAAGTCTACCGAGGTATACATACCCTACCCCCCTCTGGATTTGAACTTGTGACCTCTTAAGAGGAAACACATGTTCTTAACCATTAGACTCACTCAAGCTATATAATAATTAATTAAATAGAATAATTATAATTAATAGAATTATATTTTTAACAATTTTTTTGTTAAATAAAAAAAACTTAAATAAAATAATTAAATTTTTCTACTTACTAATTTATCTTCATTTTTGAATTTATCTTCAATTTTAAATACCAATTGTTTATTAAATTAAATTATTTTCATTTTTAAATTTATCTTCAATTTTAAATATCATATCAATTGTTTATTAAATTAAATTAAATTAAATAATTGATTTTTTCTACTTACTAACTTATTTTCACTTTTAAACTTATCTTCAATTTTAAATATCAATTATTTGGTTACTTTTTATATGTTGACAAAGTGTTATATCAATGGATGTATCAATTATTTGGTTACTTTTTATATGTTGACAAAGTGTTATATCAATGGATGTATCAATTATTTGGTTACTTTTTATATGTTGACAAAGTGTTATATCAATGGATGTATTTAAACTATAGTATATCCTTTTTTTGGATTTTATTTATTATTTATTTTTCACAATGTGCAAAAATTATCAATTATTTGGTTACTTTTTATATCAATTATTTGGTTACTTTTTATATGTTGACAAAATGTTATTTCAATTGATGTATTTATAATATAGTTTTTCTTCTTTTTATTAGATTTTATTTATTATTTATTTTTTCACAATATGTAAAATTAGTTATTTGGTTATTTTTTATATGTTGTTGATGAGTTTTTTTGGAAATAAATTTTATTAGGATTTTTTTTCAATGTTTTTAATAGACATTCCACCCATCGTCATGAAAATAATGTTGACAAAGTGTTATATCAATGAATATATTCACAATATAAAGTGCCTCTCTTTTTATTAGATTTTATTTATTATTATTTTTTTCACCTTATATAAAATTATCAATTAGTATATAAAATTATCAATTATTTGGTTAATTTTTTATATGTGGATGATTTTTATTTTTCTTTTTATCCAATGTTTCAAGCCATAAACACATAAAAATGACAAAGTATTATATCAATGAATGTATTCACAATATAGATTATGTCTTTTTTATTGGATTTTATTTATTATTATTTTTTCACAATATGTACTTGGGATGAGATGTGTAGATAATGATGTTTACATTTACAAAGTTTAGATGAATTGGTTCTAGCTTTAAGTATATGGTCCTCTTACCATGTAGGGTGATTGCAACTACTTCCATGACATTCAAATCCATGACATTCAAATTGATTAGCATATTTTACAATTTCATAATTACAATTTATTTATTATTTATTTTTCACACTGTGTAAAATTATCAATTATTTGGTTACTTTTTATTTGTTGACAAAATGTTAATATAGTTTCTCTTTTTTTTATTGGATTTTATTTATTATTTATTTCTTCACAATGTATAAAATTATTAGTTATTTGGTTATTTTTTATATGTTATTGATGATTTTTTTTGGAAATAAATAGTGTGGGGATTTTTTTTCAATATTTTTAATAGACATTCCACCTATCTTCATGAAAATAACGTTGACAAAGTGTTATATCAACAAGGCTATTACGTAGCATATACCTACCGAATATAATAATGAAAGTATTGTTTAAGGAGATAGAGAGACAAGGAGTAGGCATGAAATGACTAGATGGCAGAAATATTTATTACAATAACATTGGGGGAGGTGAAGGCGCAATAAGACTTCAAAGTTTTTGGCCGATAAAATATCAGATAAATGAGATTTAAAATTTTAAATTATCATTATTTTTTTAAACTTTAGATAAAGGAATGTGTATTTTATGGTCAACCATGAACTAATAGAAAGTCAAACTTAATTTAAAGCTATATATCATGTCTATCAACAGGGATAATAAATATATTCACAATATAAAGTCTCTCTTTTTATTGGATTTTATTTATTATTTATTTTTTGACAATATGACAAAATATTATATCAATAAATATATTCACAATATAAATTATATACTTTTTATTAAATTTTATTTATTATTTATTTCTAATTTTTATTGGATGTGTAAATAATGATATTTACATTTGCAAAGTTTAAATGAATTGACTCTAATTTTAAGCATATGGTCCTCTTACCATGTAGGGTGATTGCAACTACTTCCATAACATTCAAATTGATTAGCATATTGTACAATTCCACAATTACAATTTTACTTTAAGGATTAGTATATTAAGTTATATAACCATTGTTATAAATGTTTGGTTCATAACTTTTGAACATTGTTAATAGAAATTTAGGACAACTTTGATACATTAAATGCATTGGATTCTTAAAATAATAAAGTACATGTACTTTTTTGCAAATTTGTGTTTATGATTTAGTTTTTTTTTTTTAAAGTCATCACCTATATGTCTATCTTATCATGACCCATGCTTATATCACAATTGTTCTATTTATTTCAAGTTTCAATATTTAGCTTCGAATAGCATGCTGCTTATCTCTTCTTTTACAACACATGTTTGGTATTGAATGCTCTCATTGTCAATTCTTACTGCAATTAAGATTTATGAATTGTTAATCAATTAGAAGAATATTTCAGTTGATCCTTAAATTTGTACCATTATCATGTTTTTAAATTTAGCTAGAGTGAAATGAAAAAAGAAAGTATTATTTTGCATGTTGAATCTAAGTTTCTTCATTCTATTTTTTACCAATTCTTTGGTTCAAGTATTTACATGTGTTGTTATTTTATTTTTATTTAAAAGAAAAAAAAAATAGCTCAAATTATATTGAAATATTTTTTTTACATCAACAACGTAGTGCATGTATAGTTATTTATTGTTCGTGGATTTGATTTTGATACTGTTGGGTTTCTCAAAAATGTATAGGAGTGAAGCAATTGATGAAATATTTGGAACAATAATTGTTGAAATGTTTAATTCTTCATATATTTGAGAGGAAATTATGTAAGTTGTTTTTTTTGAAAGATCTTTTATGTATTAGAGGCAATTTGTTTTTTTAGTTTTATTGAATAATTTTCTTCACAATTGGTTTTGCTTTTCTAATTTTAATATTTTACATTTGGTTTTACTTTTCTGCTTTTAAGATTTTTCTAATATATTATAAGGAAGGTCAAAAAATGACTAATAATATTGAAGAGACATGCTTTTGCAAATTTCAAAGTTATTAAACGTTATTGTAATGTCAGATTTCTCTCCAACGTTTTTAGCTATAGGAATCATCTTTGTTCACTGTTCAAGTCTTGCAGATGAATATTGAATTTTCATGTAGGTTAGTTATTAAACGTTATTGTAATGTCAGATTTCTCTCCAACGTTTTTAGCTATAGGAATCATCTTTGTTCACTGTTCAAGTCTTGCAGATGAATATTGAATTTTCATGTAGGTTAGTGAATTGTGTGTGTTGATTAATTAAATATTTTTCAATGTAATAAACTTCAATACATATTTACAATAATGTTATATATATAACAACATATAATGTTATATAATAACTAACATATAGACAACCAATTATTAATTAAAAATTATATATGTGTGACCAATCAATCAATAAAACATTAATTATAATATCAAATATGGATATCAATATCAATAATTTCAAATAGGAGTATAATTATTGAGAATACTAAATATGGATAATATTTAAGTGGATATCAATTGTCATATTACTATTGATTTGGTATTTCTAATCGACATCCTCGTTGGTATCTCTACGTGGGTATCTCTATCTAATATATTGTGTATCCCATTTAGTATTCATTCGGAGTGGAGAGTAATATCAACAATATTATATTTTTGGTGTCCATCCATGAAATGGTACCGGATTGTTGTTTTTTGGTGTTTTTTTAATATCCAATTACTCATTCTGATTCTCAACCATGTTGAAGTCCCTATATCAACCAATGTTCCCTCCTTATCTTTTTTATTCTCATCCATGTTGAAGTCCTCACATACCAACCAAGTGACATGTGGCAGCTCATTCACTAATCATTGCCAGTGCATAACATGTTCCACGACATCGTTTGAAGCCTGTATATTGACTAATTCATGAATACAACCATCCAAAATAAGAAATACCAAAAAATATTTATATAGAGGGTTCGACCCCTAATCAATTACTCCTCCATCGAGCTAGGATGAGATGAGGATAGCGAGCCCTCTATTTCTTTCACTATGTCCTAGTCTAATCATTCTTGAACCCGACCATATAATGGGCACGACCATTCTCAACATAGGCGCAATGAGTTTAATCGTGCAAACATAATATATCTACCTTGCTAATTAAAAGCATACATTGGAAAATGATATGTTCTAGGTTCATTTAGACTCCAAACATTCATGAAATAACTTTCATTCCAAAATTTCAATGTCCTTCATCCCCTTGTCATTTTCCTTGAGGTCAAGAAGAGTGTAAAACGAGTTTGAGTTGGTAGCCAGTTTCTTTGAGTGAAAGCTAATATGAATAGTAATATATCAAGGATTTTTAATCGAGATGTTAGTTGATTCCTCCTTCTGAGTGTGCAACATTAGTTGGGGGGAGTGAGATTTGTGAGTTCCTCTCTTCCAGGAAGGACCATAACTTAGTGGGCACATTGTTTTCTGTGTCGACACATCTTGGGTCTTATATGGGCCCACTGACATGGTTGCATTTTTCATTTGGGTATTTGGAAGCTCGTTGTCTTTGTTTCTTTGTACCACTTGGGTCCATCCTCCTTTTGCAACATTGGTATGGATACTAGTAGGGCCTTGGTTGTTCTACGTGGGTAAAGCCTGTTGTGGGTTGGCTTTGTTCATTAAGGGACAATCTTAGATGTGATGATTAATGCTTTGGTGACATAAACATGTATTAGAGAGGTTGATAAACCACATTGCTTGACAATGCACTTAACTTCCCACCTTGAGGTAGATGAACTCCTTCAAGGCTTTTAATAGATTGACTTTGATGCAAACCCTAGGTTGGGGACTAAGGTTAAAAAATACATTTGGTTCATGGTGGATAAACCTCTTTATTGTAGTCACAATGCAATCCAAAAAGGGCCACAATGACATCAGGGAGCCAAGGAATTCTAGCCAAACCATGAAGGATGGTGGCGTAGCTTGATTTGTCGAAACACCCTTTGGTTAGGAAGAGAACATGACCAAAGTATTTTTGCAAATCCACGACCCATGTTGCAAAGTATTTATGACATGGTACTTGGAAAATTGGAAGAGGAAAAATCCTTTCACAAGGCTTTGGGTTTGTAGGATCACCAATCATGTGGCCCCCAAACGTCCCTTACCTAGCTACAGATAACAAGTTCTCATGGGACATTCCCTACAAAATACCCTAACAAAGTTTCCTCCTTATATGAAATGCATACAAAGTCAGATTGATCAATATGAATATCAACAGTAATACCAAGATCATATTCAAAATTGCCTTATGTTAGACTTTCAAGGCAAATTTCTAGGGCGCATTTGGTGGTGTCATTTTCGTTACCGCGTACACCTCTCTAAACTAAGCAGTCAAACCTTTGCGTAGAGGGGTTCCTTGTCCCAAAAACAAGGGGGTATCATACTTCAATTTGGTATGTGGTTAGGCTCTTGATCCAGGTGGATATTTGTGGCCACCCACCTGTTCCAAATTCCAATTGGCTCATCTGGACAGTTTTCAATTCAACACGTTTCTTTGTAATGGGGACATTTCTTTGTAATTGTGAGTTCTGCACTTACGGGGCTGTCCTGAATCCCTACACAGAATCCAGATGGATATCGGTGGCCTCCCACCTATTCCAACTGGCTTATTTTGGAAGTTTTCATGTCAATACATTTTTCTGTACTTCCAGGCTTGTTTTGGGGCTTTAAACAATTTTTTCTTGTCTTACCATAGTCAAAATGTAGATAGAGTTAGATTTTGAAAACACAATGCGTAGTTCTCGAAAATACCTTTCCAATGGGCTATCACATGCCTAAAACAGAGATTGTATGCAAAAGTTACGACCCCATGAAGTTAATGTACTAACTTAGCCCAACGGGGCCCACATGCCTTTTGGAGATTCATCTCTGAGGGTTAGGTTTTTGGATGTCTAGGGTTTTGACATTCATGTTTATCATAAAAAAGCCTTTAGAGCTTCATTGTAATCATCTTCTTGCAAATGAGTGTAGTTGTCACATCTCTTCTCAGAGATAAAGCTGCCACCATTCTAGCAAGTCTTGCACTCTGTATTTTTACAGTCTCTGTATATTTCTTTCATTAATAGAAATCATGTATTGTTGCATTTCTTTGTTTCTGGAAATTTTTATGTGTATTTCATTGTAATGTCTCTACTTTCATTTCGTTTCGAAAATAATCTGGATCAGTGGTATCAGAGGAGGCTGCTCTTGATCATTTTTCAGTGCATGTCCTTGACGAGGTCCAAGTATAGCAAGTTGGGTCTCAAGCTTGTCTCTCTTGAGGAAAATCACTCTCACATGCCCAAGAAACCCTCTATGGAGACATAAAACAAAAATGGCAGAGGAAAAGATTGTATTAACTTATTGCTTGAGCAACCTCTTGCGCGACATATGGACGAAATGATGGAGAATTTTTCCCACATCGTTCAACGCCTGCCAATAGCAAAAGGTGCATCTTCATCAAGCGACCACTTTGGAGGAACCTCTCCCTTCAAGGTACAAGTTAATTTTGATATTCCCATATTTGAAGGTTAGATAGATGCATATGCCTTAGAAAAATGGTTGAATCTGCTAGAAGGTTATTTCTTTGTTCACAATTTTTCCGACAGGGAAAATATCACCTTCACACTCCTCAAGGCTCTCCCCCATATCAAATATTGGTGGGAAAATTATTGGGAGCAAAGTTCCATAGAGGAATTTGGAATATATGGTGTCGATCCCACTTGGGATTTTTTTGTGGATGCGGTCAAGGAACAATACTACCTTGTTGATAACTATGAAGACCCGTACATGAGATGGATCACACTGCGACAAGAGAAGAGACAAACAATGTTAGAGTTCACAAATACTTTCCATACCTTGCACACCAAGCTGAGTATCAAAGACTCCAAGTGACATCTGGTTCTGAAATACCGTGGGGCTTTGCATAGGTACATCCAAATCGAAATGGATTTCCTGAACATCTCATCATTGGGAGTTGCTTATCGATATATTGTCAATATAGAGTAGAAATTTAGGCACCATAACAAATGGGAGTTGGGTTCTGCAAATCCGCAACAACCAAAGCATGTTAAATATGACCCTAACCAACAGCCTCCCGACAACTAGTCCAAGACACAAGAAAAGAAGGGTAAAGGAAAGACGAAGAATGACACTGGGAAGTGGTGCGACTTCCACAAAATCCCCTGGCACAATACCGATGAATGTCACTTGAAATAGTCATTGGTGGCCAAGGTCAAAGACAAGGAGCCGAAACCTGATTCAGAATCTGATCTAAAAAATATTGAAAATAAGCAGGTCATCGACGCAGACCCCACTGCTACTATCACAACCACAATAATTCAAACATAAGAACCAGTAGATCCCTAAGAGGGGCAACGCCTCTTCCATTCATAGATGTGGGTGAAGGGGACCTCGTTGCATTTCATTTTTGATAACGACAACCAAAAGAACCTCATCGCAGATGAGGTCATCAAACAGTTGGGGTTGTCAACAACACCACACCCACAACCATATAACATCGGGTGGCTTCACTAGGGATGAGATCTCTGTGTCAGCCAGCGGTGTCGCCTGTCCTATGGCATCCAACCCTTCAAGGATGAGGTAATGTGTGATGTTGCCCCTCTTGATGTATGTGATGTTGTTTTGGGCCAACCATATATGTGGAAACATCATGTTGTTTGTGAGTCTCGACCATGTACTGTCATTATTACTTTGGGGGTCAGCTCTACAGGATACCAGAGGTAGTTCCGACTACTGTTCCACCAAAACAGTGCCGCAAGGTAATCTCTCATATTGTAAAATTCATTCTCTTCACAATCTATTCAAAGGATGCATAAAATGCCACTACAACCATTGCAACCTTAACACCTTCTATCCAGCAGAAGTAGATTGAATATATTGCTTCTTCACCTACGATGGTGCCTACACAATGCTTCGTCAAGCCCAGAGACAACGGGTTGGTGGAACAAATTCAACCCCACTAGCAACAGGTTCATGAAAACCTTCTATAGACCAAGCAACACAACTTCTCCAACAAGGCACACAACTCACCGAGATTTAGATTCAGAAAATGCTTTCCTGATCCAGGTGGATATTGATGGCCACCCACCATTTCCAAATGGCTCAAAACAGTTTTCTGGCCATTTTGACAATTTACTATTTTTAGTAGGTTTTAACTTCCGGGGCCATTTTGAGGGCCTAAATGAAGGATTTTTGAGATCGAGGTTCTCAATGATAGCCAAAGGCATCATTGAGCCCCCAAAATGAATCTCCTCGACGATACCTTTCCAACGAGCTATCACACGCCTAAAACGGAGATCGTATGCAAAAGTTACGACCCCGAGAAGTTGATGCACTAACTTACCCAAACGGGGCCCACATGACTTTTGGCGCTTCATCTCCTAGGCTTAGGTTTTTGGATGTCTATGACTTTTGGCATTCTCGTCTATTGTAAAAAGGCCTCTAGAGCCTCATTGTAATCATCTTCTCACGGATGCGAGTAGCCGTCACATCTCTTCTCATAGATAAGCTACCACCATTCTAGTGAGTCTTTCACTCTGTACTTTTACAGTCTCTGTACATTTATTTCATTAATAGAAATCGTGTATTCCTGTATATCTGTGACTCTTTTTATATTTCCGCTATATCTCTGTTATATTGTTGTCTCTCTTGCAATATCTCTGAATATTTCTATGTTATATTTCCGCTCTCATTTCGTGCCGAAAATAATCCAGATCAGTGGTATCAGAGCAGGCTGCTCTTGATCGTTTTCAGTGCATGTCCCCGACAAGGTCCGAGTATAGCAAGTTGGGTCTCGAGCTTGTCTCTCTTGAGGACAATCGCTCTCTCACGCCCAAGAAACCCTCAATGGCAGAAGAAAAGAAAAATGATGGAGCAGACGATCCTATCAGTCTCTTGCTTGAGCAAGCTCTCACGCGACAGAGGGATGAAATGATGGAGAATTTTTCCCACATCCTTCAATGCCTAC
>JZKD02S1687854.1:301313-318224 GCA_000966675.3 Picea glauca | reverse complement strand
TCCACCTGTCCTGCTGCAAGAGCTTATTGGATAGCTCTCCAAACTTCAGGTCAACGTCTGTAGCTGTGATGTTCAGGGTCTCAATGAAGTGCTCGTAGGACCTTGGCAAGCTGTTTAGCGTGATCACTACCATGTCCTCTTTTGCCATCTTCCGACCAATGGCCTCCAACTGCTCCCGGATGTCCTTGATCTTGAGTAAGTGCTCTTGGAGAGAGGCACCCTCACTCATCTTGATCAAGAACAACATATTCTTTAAAAGAACGCTCGACCCTTATCTGAAATCTCATGGGTCTCTTTCAACTCTTTCCAGATTGCTGCAGCAGTTTTCCCATTCTGAACCTCAGGTAGCATCTCATCTGTCACGGACAATTTGATCAGCATCATGACCTCTCTGTCTTGGCCATCAAACTTGTCCTGGTCTTTACCTGCAACCGTGGGACGAGGACTTGTGCCCAGAACAACATCTGACAGGCACCGGTACGCAAAAATGGCCAACATGCGTTGCTTCCAGGTATTGTAGTTCTTCCTAGAGAACTTTTGGTTGCCTTCCAACATGATGTTGGTCAATGTAGCCATAGATGATCATAAAATACTGAACTTAGCAGATAAATAATGGCAAAATACCTGCAATCTAGCTTTTAAAACCGAAAAATCAAATGAACCTGGCTCCGGCTGATCCGAAACCCTTTTGGCTCCTTGAGTGTGCTACGTTGGCGATCCCTCGATCCGTCACTACCGGCAACAGTCCCTAGGTCTTCACGCGCTCCCAGACTCCGTGGCCCTAACCTCGCTTTGATACCATGTAACGGAAATCAAGCACACACAGAAACCAAGATAACTTGAATAAGGTTATATGTCTTTATTCAATCAATGAAATAAGAGAGAAAATAGCTTTTTTATATAGGTTACGATCAAGTAGAGTCAAACCACTTTATGAATCTGGGATAAAGTGAAAATATAACCTAAAAGCAAATATTTGACCTAAAAGCAAATAAATTAACCTAAAGTCACTTTGACTTTATTAATGCCTAAGTCTAATTTCTAATTGACCATTATAAACTAATATTTAATTTAACACAAGCATACGCAAGTTCAGTGAAAACATAGATTTAGGGTATACGATTATATCCAAGGATGTGAAGTTATATGCTGCTATAACCAATTTTAAATTAGGATTCCTTTCGTGCATGTGGACCATCCTATCTTAATCACTCATGTCCATAGCCCCCTCAGCACAGTTCTTTGTGTTTCTTATCATGAGATCCAATTATGGTTGTCAAAGTCATCAATATTGTGTTTTATTACAATGTTGCACTTATGTAGACATCAGGAACTTCATACTCAGTTGAAATTCTTCACATACATATTTACAACTACAAGCAACTTCTGAATCTCTGCATTCTCCATCCAGCCAGAAGGATGTCTATTCAAAATGGTTTTGGGTTTTGATACACAGATTTTTCTATCAAACTGAATCACTAAATATTGGAATTGGTTAGAGTATGGCCTGAAATTTGTATTCCTTGATTGCAGGTACCAGAAAGTAGTTCAATTTAATTTATTTTTTGTTCTTTTCGAGCTATCTGTTGATTACTTGTTCTTATGCTTTATTCTTTCTACTGCAAAGCAATAATGGGGTTAGTAAAGGTTTATTTTTTGTGTTTTAATTCTTGTCAGGAACAAGATATTTTTATAAATGCTTATGTAATCCATCAATTAGTTCAAGGGAAAAATGAAGTGATAAATGCACATATAATGATACTAGATATTTTCTCTGAAATTTTTTATTCTTGTTTCTGAAAACCATTTTCCGGTGCTTTCCTCTTTTCCCATGGTTTCCTAAGGAGTCTACCTTGAAGTTTCCGATACTTTGGACCCTTCTGTACATGTTTCTGGAAACCCATTTCCTGCCGTCTCCAGTTTGCAGGTTTTTTTTTGACAAAAACTGGGGAAATTTGTATTATAAAAGTTGTAGCATAGCTAAACAGCGAGATTACAAAAACTGCTGGCCTGAGATTCCAAACAAAATAGGCAGCTCTTATATGCCAAAAACAGAGCATGCAAATGTATTTCTTACATGTATACAATCTTAAAAACACATAAAATTCTAGTTACTTTACATAACATAAAATTTAGTGAAAAGCATGATGACTGTTAGCTTCTTCTAGCCCCTGATTGGTAAGAATCCTGATTTCCAAGATCCATGTCTTCTAGCATTTGGCGAACAGTATCATCCTCCTTGAACTCCGGATGAACAGAGTTTGTAGACATCCTGTGATTGGAAGTTGCTGACTGTGATCCTTTGCTTAGATTAAGAATCAAATTTCTTAACATGTTACATTCTGTCTCAGGGTATCCATTTTCTGTTTTTTCTGTACCAAAATATTCATAATTATGGCATATTGAGAAATGCACTGATGCTCATTCTCATGCATTTTTGTTTGTTGAAGTTTTTACTTATACAGCTAGCAGTTACGGTTCTTTATTATTATAATCATTTAGCACATAAGCTGCATAAATACGATCACTGAAAAAGAGGCAATCACAGAAACAATAGAGACACACAGATTATCCTCAATATAGATAGACCAAAGACCGAACAGAAGATCCTCCTCTACTCCTTCACTAGGAAGAGTAGCGCACCACTTAACCAATAAATGCCAAGAAATAGACCATAAACCCTCCTTGACGTAACCCCCAATTGCAGCAGTTTCTCCTCCAAGACTTGTGCACTGCAGAGCTAGGTGGTGAGTGTGTCGAAATGAGGCACTGGCCTCTCTTATAAATAGTGGTCTGGCCAACTTATAATTAGGTGTGGGCTGACCTGTCACTTTACCCTCTTAATTTACAATTAACTATCAAGGCACAATAGGGCCTAATTAAATATAATATAATAATATTGTTCAACAAGGTAGAATATTCTTCGAAGTTACAATATTTCAACACTCCCCCTTAACAAGAAGGGTATTCTACTGACAACATTAATAACAATTGACTAGACTCAATACATCATCAAGAGGAGGGGACATCAGCAACAGGAACACTCTCGGTCATATCTATAGGTCATCGGAAGTTTTTTCTCATCATCAACATCAGTAGAAACTGAACATCATCATCATCTGCAGCATGGTGCTGGAGTAACATCATCATCATCAACAACATGAAGCTGGAACATCAACAACAACAACACAAAGTTGGAATATCAACATCATCAATAGCATGAAGCTGTAAGATCAACATCAACAACACGAAGTTGGAATATCAACATCATCAACAGCATGAAGCTGGAACATCAACATTAACAACACAAAGCTGGAATATCAACATCATCAATAGCATGAAGCTGGAACATCAACATCAACAGCACAAAGTTGGAACATCAACATCAATATGTGGCAACAAAATGAGGTAGGTGCATCAACAACAACATTTGTGGTACTTTGACAGACCGTCCTTACAGGACCTTCGGGATTTGCCCAGGAATCATAAGATTCTCTAGGATATAGAATCCTAATTGAGCTACCATGTGGTACTTGTTATCGCACAGTTTGTAGTTAGGATAATGGATTGATGAAAAGAGATCAAACTGGCGTAACTGAACCAATCCCACCCATTGTCACCTCGATGGGAAGGTTCTTTCTATTTAGGGAGGTAAGGCCCAGGGGAGACGTCCCCGATGACCTAGGGTTTTGAGAAGGCAAAAGGCTCAAGAGCTAAAAGATAATTTCCCCCCTCACAAGTCACCACCTGATCAGAAAGTTCGGCTTATAGCTAATAAATATAACCGGAAGTATAACCAAGAAGTATTCCTGCCCGAGACAAAGCAACAAGAAACTATATGTGCAAGCTTGCTTGCTAGTTAATACTTCATATAATCAATGACTTTTCTGATAATAAGCAATTGAGCAATAATATTGACGAAGTAAATCAATGTTTATACAATAGCAATGATTACAATATCACTTCTCAATACATGCTAAAGAAACTTGGCATTCAATGTAACAAACTCAACACTTGATAAACAATGCCTTAACCAACCATTCAATTGCTTTGAAACTAAAATGAAAGCTGCACAAAGGTGTTTTATAGCACAAGAAGGGGATGACAGCGCTAGGGTTAGTAGAAATTAGTCTAAGCTAGGGTTAGTAAGGGTTAAAGGTTGTTCAAAGGCATTGGAAGTTTGTGAGATCAAGTCACTCAACACATGTGGCCTTAAATCAATGCGTTCCTAGGGAATATGGAGTCAAAAGGAGGACGCAAAGGCTGAAGGATCAAGTGATAATGGTAAAACTAAGGACAAGAGAGTTAAACCTTGAGGTGTTGCTATGACAAGGCCTCAAAGATGAAACCCTAGGGGAGAGAGGCTCACTTTGATGTTGCTATGGCAAGGCCTCAGTGCTCTCTCCTCCTTCTTTAGCTTAATGGCAACGACTAGCTGAATAATGGTTGATAAGAGGCAAGACAGGAAGGTTTGTAAGTAACGTGTTGCTAAAGCAAGGTTTACTAAGCAAACCCTAGGGAAAATTGGCTCACCAAGGTGTGGGGGAACTAGGCCCTGGTGCGTTTTCTCCTTCTTAGCTCAACAAATAAGAAAAACGACTAGCAAGGAAGAAGATGGATGGAGTGTTGCTATGGCAAGGCTCTATCCTCTTCAACAATTCAAAAGCTAGAAAGAAAGAATAGAGTGTTGCTAAGGCAAGGCTCTATCTCACTTCAACAAATAAAATGGCTTAAAACCTTGTTAGGGACATGAGACAAGGACCTTCAATGTGTGCTTGTCACTTATGGTTTGATTCAACAAATTATAATAACAAATGCAAGAAAATAACACTACAACCATTCAATCAAGAAGTTTTGCAGAAATTCACTTACATTTAACCAAGAAATCACATAGCAAAACCCTAGTTGTAATACCTTCCACCAAGAGAAATGCCAAGAAAAAGTCTTCCTTCAACAAGTGCGCCTCACAATTTCAGCCAATCACCTCAAAAATGGCACAAATTTCATACCTCACTAATGAGTGAGTGAAAGACGATGAAAAAATGAAGGTAAAAACCCTCAATTTATACAGTAGCAATGACCTAAATTACATTTTAGGTCATAAAAAAGTCGATAAGGCCAAAATACCAAAATCATACAGTTTTACATTAAATATTTGAAAATTAAACCTTAATCAAGCAACAGAGAGACATCATCCTCTTTCTAGGATGATGTCTCTCCTTGTTAGCCCCTTCCAGGGCAAATGCAGCCTCCTGGAGCAAAACGTTAGCCCTCCTTGGGCTTCTCTAAGCTGCTACATGTGCCAATACTGCCATATCTGCCTCCCAAGACGTCCATACTGCTGGGTGACGTCATGGACTTCCTGGGAGACGTCCTGGGCCTTCCAAGGCCAACGTTCCTGTGGAGAGGGCTCAATCCCCCTAGGTACAAGTCTGCTCAGCTGCATCTGGTGGATTCTTCTGCTCTTCCCTGGTACAAACGCTCTGCCTTGTCTCTGCCCCCTGCTGGGGTCTCAACATCCATCGGGTGGGCTCTTCAACTCCATGGAGGTTCGAACTGATCATCTCCCCATGTGTACCTGTCCATCGGTACTTGTCCGTCGGGCATGATCCTGCACATCAACAACTACGCCCTCTATGGGCTCATAAGTCACAGGAATCATAGCAATGTCAATCACATCTAATCATCAATATTTATTAAACATGTGCATAAAACCCCTTTACCCCAGTCTAGTGCTCAAAGAGATTATACAAGTTTGCAATACAAGTTTGGGGAAAGTGACAAGACATCCTATTGGGCTAGAGTCTATTGGAAAAGGGTTGTTCCCGGAAAGGATCAATTCCAAGTCATGTAAGTAGGTGAAGTGGATGGGGATGTCTGGGCAAAAGGTGCAGTGATAGCAAGGATGGCTTACCAGTGGGTGCCTTTGTGGAGGGTGAGTTGCACTTGTCATGGATGCAAATATTTCCAAGCCCATTCATGCCTTTTAATCTTCATTTTTTCCAAGATGCTAATCAAAGGACACTTCCCTGGCTTGGTGACCAGTGGTGGCAATGTTAGCCACAAACATTTCACGGAAATGAGAAGGCTGGCTCGTGATGAGACCCCCTTTCTCTTGGCTATGCCACCAAGAGCCACTACCTTGGCGTGGTGACCAGATGCTGGTGGTGTCATACCGCTAGAGATGCTCATGGACCTAATAGGCCGGATTGTGATGAGGCCTCCTATCCTCTAATTAGGTCTTGTCTTATTGTTTTTTATCTTTTTATTGCTTTTTCTCTCAAGAAGTTAGTTAAGGGACATTGCCTTGGTTTGGTGACCAGAAGTGATAATGTTACCCACAAGTAATTTCACAGAAATGAGAAGGCTGGCTCGTGATGAGACCCCCTTTCTCTTGGCCATGCAACCAAGAGCCACTACCCTGGCATGGTAACCAGATGCTGGTAGTGTCATACTGTTATGCACCCATGGACGTAATGAGCTGGCTCGTGATGAGACCCCCCATCCTTCAACTAGGTCTTGATTTATTTTTCTACGGGTCCCTCTATTTCTTGTTGAGAATCCTTTTATCGCTTTCTTGGGGATTCCTAGGCGAAGCATCTCGAGGTTTTATTCTTAGGCTTTTATTGTCAGCTAGCTTTAACCCCCAGGCCTTTACCCAATTCTTCCCACAAGGTAAGGTACAATCCCTAAATGATCAACCCTATGCCCAGATCAAGGTAATGGGATGGGTGAGCGGGAAATAAGATGGAAAGTGGTATGTGTGACGGGAACAGGCAATGGCTCTTCAGAAATCCCTCAGCGGCAACTCAAAACCTATGGACACAGGCTTGCTAGGGCATCCTGTCATCCCCCCAGACATGGTCAAGTGGACAAGCATAAGATCCAAGCGCCTGTTAGAAACAAAGGAATCAAATGCACATATTCAAAAGTTTTTGAGGATCAGAGTGACACATACCATGATACCCGGACTCATTACCTCATGGAGCAAGCACCATCTCTGATGCAGGACTAAGCCGAAGGTGATGGATGCTGCTGCTGCTGCTGACAAAGTGGAGGCATTGAAAGGGAGAAAAGATGGGCCCTCCAGGGCCATGCTCAAGTCGATCTGGCTCTCGGTACTCCATGTCTAGGACCTGTGGGCCTTGAGACAAAATCTCCTAATTATCCCTGAAAGTGGGGGATAACGTCTGGCTCAAACTCGGGGACATGTGCTCACCATAGAGCGCATGAGAACCTCAACATCTCTGGCATAACCTATAACCTGCTTGATCTCAATAGCAAACATCAATAACCATTTGGGGTGGTGATACCATCCCAACACACACACACACACACACACACACACACACATATAGGACTGGAGTAAAAGCAATCATAAGTGTGAATGTGAAAGCAAACTACTCTAATATGCAATGTAGATGGTATAGTACAATGAATGCGAAAATGCCTACTTACCTGTTGGTTGGATGCTCGGTGTAGTCAAACGACCAGTGAAACCAATCCAACAACGTCCCACAATACCTGCCTTTGTGCTTCATCATAAACCAAAATAGTGATAAGTCAAGCACAAAAATAACATGGGTTAGAGGATATATCATATCATCGAGAATCACAAGGTCTAACTCATGGAGGCTGGTGGGAGGGATAAAATCGTGCCAAGTCAATCTCTGAGGAAAGTACTCAATCCACTTCAAGAAGGGGTCATGAAGAGTCCAAGGTTCAAAACACTGACTCAAAAGATTTGCAAAATGGCTACCTAGGACAACCTCACATTCTGAAGCTTGGGAAGGGATTGACAAAGATTTAGTAGATGATTGGCAAATTCTCAAGGGAAAGTTGAAACACTGAGATGGCAGACTTAAACTTGTAGTATTCAACCAACCCTTGGACTCTAGGGTTTGTCCCGGAGGAAACCCAACATCAAAAACATAATCCCAAACTACACCTCTAGAGACACGACAGAGTAAAGCAATCAGAGGTGGCTGGGGAGAGTTGTCACAAGGATTCTTCTTTAAGCAAAGAAGGTCCTTACTCCTATCACGCCCTGAGCACAACAGAGATTGATAATCATCTTCATAGATAGAATCCAAGTGCTCAGGGGAGTACTCATCAAAACCCTCAAGGTAAGACTGAAAAATCATTAGGAAAACAAGGTACTAGGTCATCCTTGGGTTTTTGAAAAGTATGGGTAAAAATCTCATCTCCTTGTTGCCACTGGTCAAGAGTAATCTGCTGTGATAATTGCAAAGGAAACACATGGAAATGACTCTCAATGTCATAGATGGGATCCATATCATAACCAACTATATCCCACCTACGTCTCCCAACATGTATGAACTCATCAATGTTATCAACCATGTCACTATCTGTATCATAGCATGCAGGATTTGAAAGATTCGAGGACCCATTTATCTCCTCCTTATCTCCCTCATCAGAAAATAGAGCATCACAAAAGTCTTGGGGAGGAGGGTAACTTACTGTTTCTTCTTGTGCAGGAGCTTTGAGGAGATGGGTGTCTTCAATATGCTTCATTGTTTTATCCTCATGAATTGCCCCTTCGTCTTCAATTGTACAGCAAGGAAAATCCACTTCTTTCAAGGCTTCCATTTCTCATTCACTTTCTGAATCATGGAACAAGGTGTCATCGAAATCCTGAAAAGGAAAACAACTAAACTTATCGTCCTTTTGTTGTGTAGGAGGGAATGGTTCGTGGACAACTTCATCAGAGGGAGGAGTGCAGGTTGATACTTCATCCTTTGGTTTAGGTTCCAGCTCCTCAACTGTCTTCATTTTGCTGATCGATAACTTGTTCCCTTCTTTCTTGTGAATTTTCGGTAAAGATCTCAAGGGAAACTAATCTTTCCAGACTAAAGGCATCTGGGGTAAAAGAATGTCCTTCCTTGAACAAGGAAATAATGCCTCAATTTTTATAGCCATGTTGTACGCTTCGTTGAGTGTTTTTGGATGCTTTCTGTTGAGGAGGAAGCTTAAATGTCCCAGAAATGCATTGGTATAGAGATACATGAGGTACTTGTCTTCAGGACAATGGCTTCTAGGAATCTGTAATAGTAACATCTGAAACCTATCATCGAAAGCCTTGACAGTCTTATCCTCTGTTTGTCTTATGTATTTGAGTCCTTTAAGTAATAATTGGATGTCTTCCAATTTCATGCCCCAACTCATGAGAAAGGTTTCTTCTAATTGGTCCATGGATGTATGATGCTAGCAGCTGGAAGATTATCATACCATCTTCTAGCATTTCTATGCAGAGTGGCAGAGAAGAGTTTCATTACCAAGTCTTCAGCATCATAACTGATAGGGTGGAGCTGGAAGAAAGCCCAAAAATTACTCATGTGATAGTTAGGTCTTTCCCCATCACTACTAGTGAATCTAGGGAGCCATTTTTCATACTTCGGGGCATTTGTCTAGGGTATCTCGGGATTTTACTCATGTCTAAAGGCTTGTAGTTTCCTGGATCCCATTGTGAAGTCATATTTGGCTTCGTCATCAGTGGAGTTGCCAGATAATTTTCTTGAAATTATCAAAGAAATAAGGGAATCACCCTAAGTGGAGTCGCCAGGTAAGCTTGTAAGATAAAAACTCTAGAGGCAAGGCTTACCGAAAAGTGTCGTCTTGAGGAGAATTGACTCAGTGTCCCCGGCAATGGCGCCAAAATGTTATCGCACAGTTTGTAGTTAGGATAATGGATTGATTAAAAGAGATCAAACTGGCGTAACTGAACCAATCCCACCCACTGTCACCTTGATGTGAAGGTTCTTTCTATTTAGGGAGGTAAGGCCCAGGAGAGACGTCCTCGGTGACTTGGGGTTTTGAGAAGGCAAAAGGCTCAAGAGCTAAAAGATAATTTCCTCCCTCACAAGTCACCACCTGATCAGAAAGTCCGGCTTATAGCCAATAAAGATAATCGGAAGTATAACCAAGAAGTATCCATGCCCGAGACAAAGCAACAAGAAACTATATGTGCAAGTTTGCTTGCTGGTTAGTACTTCATATAATCAATGACTTTTTTGATAATAAGCAATTGAGCAATAATATTGACGAAGTAAATCAATGCTTACAATAGCAATGATTACAATATCACTTCTCAATACATGCTAAAGAAACTTGGCATTCAATGTAACAAACTCAACACTTGATAAACAATGCCTTAACCAACCATTCAATTGCTTTGAAAGTAAAACGAACGTTGCACAAAGGTGTTTTATAGCACAAGAAGGGGACGACAGCACTAGGGTTAGTAAGGGTTAAAGGTTGTTCAAAGGCATTGGAAGTTTGTGAGATCAAGTCACTCAACACATGTGGCCTTAGATCAATGCGTTCCTAGGGAATATGGAGTCAAAAGGAGGATGCAAAGGCTGAAGGATCAAGTGATAATGGTAAAACTAAGGACAAGAGAGTTAAACCTTGAGGTGTTGCTATGGCAAGGCCTCAAGGATGAAACCCTAGGGGAGAGAGGCTCACTTTGATGTTGCTATGGCAAGGCCTCAGTGCTCTCTCCTCCTTCCTTAGCTTAATGGCAACGACTAACTTGAATAACAATTGATAAGAGGCAAGATAGGGGGGTTTGTAAGCAACGTGTTGCTAAAACAAGGCTTTACTAAGCAAACCCTAGGGAAAATCGGCTCACCAAGGTGTGGGGGAACCAGGCCCTAGTGCGTTTTCTCTTTCTTAGCTCAACAAATAAGAAAAACGGCTAGCAAGGAAGAAGATGGATGGAGTGTTGCTATGGCAAGGCTCTATCCTCTTCAACAATTTAAAGGCTAGAAAGAAAGAATAGAGTGTTGCTAAGGCAAGGCTCTATCTCACTTCAACAAATAAAATGGCTTAAAACCTTGGTAGGGACATGAGACAAGGACCTTCAATGTGTGCTTGTCACCTAGGGTTTGATTCAACAAATTATAATAACAAATGCAAGAAAATAATACTACAACCATTCAATCAAGAAGTTTTGCAGAAATTCACTTACATTTAACCAAGAAATCACATAGCAAAACCCTAGTTGTAATACCTTCCACCAAGAGAAATGCCAAGAAAAAGTCTTCCTTCAACAAGTGCGCCTCACAATTTCAGCCAATCACCCCAAAAATGGCGCAAATTTCAGACCTCACTAATGAGTGAGTGAAAGATGATGAAAAAATGAAGGTAAAAACCCTCAATTTATACCGTAGCAATGACCTAAATTTCATTTTAGGTCATAAAAAGGCCGACAAGGCCAAAATACCAAAATCATACTGTTTTACATTAAATATTTGAAAATTAAACCCTAATCAAGCAACAAAGATACGTCATCCCTTTTCTAGGGTGACGTTAGCCCCTTCTAGGGCAAATGCAGCCTCCTGGAGCAAAACGTTAGCCCTCCTTGGGCTTCTCCAAGCTGCCACACGTGCCAATACTGCCAAATCTGCCTCCCAAGACGTCCATATTGCTGGGTGACGTCATGGACTTCCTGGGAGACGTCCTGGGCCTTCCAAGGCCAACGTTCCTGTGGAGAGGGCTCAATCCCCTTAGGTACAGGTTTGCTCAACTGCCTCTAGTGGATTCTTCTGCTCTTCCCTGGTACAGAGGGCTTCAAAATGGTTGAATGGAAACGGTGATAAGTGCTGTCTTTACATGCAAAGTCCCACCTATGGATGTTTGATTATATGGCTGGAATGGCTGGGACGGACGGATGGGAATATTCATACTGCCCGCACTAGCGCTTATGCCCCTACTAACCCTTTTGCTTCCACTAGCCCAGCTGATCTTACTGCTCGATTACTTTTTACTTGACTAGCTACAGCGAGCGTTCTAACCAACGACTTGATTAGCTACTTTCCTAGTGACTTGACTAGCTACTTTCCCGCTTGATGGCTTTCACTCGATGGAGGGAGCTAGTCACACCCAACAATCGGTCATTGAAAGTCTCTGTCTCCTTCCCTTTCGGTCGTAAAGCTTTGGTGAGCCCTTAATGACCAACAACCACTTATTTCCTCAGCGAAGGACCCAACCGTATAAAATACTTGGCTTTCAAAATGCAAGGAGATAAATTCTAACTATCTTATATAGGGGAAACTAACCCAAAGGGCCCCCTTGTCCGTCGGGCATGATCCTGCACATCAACAGCTACGCCCTCCATGGGCTCATAAGTCACAGGGATCATAGCAATGTCAATCACATCTAATCATCAATATTTATTAAACATGTGCATAAAACCCCTTTACCCCAGTCTAGTGCTCAAAGAGATTATACAAGTYTGCAATACAAGTTTGGGGAAAGTGACAAGACRTCCTATTGGGCTAGAGTCTATTGGAAAAGGGTTGTTCCCGGAAAGGATCAATTCCAAGTCATGTAAGTAGGTGAAGTGGATGGGGATGTCTGGGCAAAAGGTGCAGTGATAGCAAGGATGGCTTACCAGTGGGTGCCTCTGTGGAGGGTGAGCTGCAACTGTCATGGATGCAAATATTTCCAAGCCCATTCATGCCTTTTAATCTTCATTTTTTCCAAGATGCTAATCAAAGGACACTGCCTTGGCTTGGTGACCAATGGTGGCAATGTTAGCCACAAACATTTCACGGAAATGAGAAGGTTGGTTCGTGATGAGACCCCCTTTCTCTTGGCTATGCCACCAAGAGCCACTACCTTGGCGTGGTGTCCAGATGTTGGTGGTGTCATACCGCTAGATGCTCATGGACCTAATAGGCTGGCTCGTGATGAGACCTCCTATCCTCTAATCAGGGCTTGTCTTATTGTTTTTTATCTTTTTATTGCTTTTTCTCTCAAGAAGTTAGTTAAGGGACATTGCCCTGGTTTGGTGACCAGAAGTGACAATGTTACCGACAAGTACTTTCACAGAAATGAGAAGGCTGGCTCGTCATGAGATCCCTTTTCTCTTGGCCATGGAACCAAGAGCCACTACCCTGGCGTGGTAACCAGATGTTGGTAGTGTTATACCGTTAGGCACCCATGGATGCAATGAGTTGGCTCGTGATGAGACCTCCCATTCTTCAACTAGGTCTTGATTTAATTTTCTACGGGTTCCTTTGTTTCTTGCTGAGAAGCCTTTTATTGCTTTCTCGGGGATCACTGGGCGAAGAATCTTGAGGTTTTATTCTTAGGATTTTATTGTCAGCTACCTTTACCCCCCAGGCCTTTAGCCAATTCTTCCCACAAGGTAAGGTACAACCCCTAAATGATCAACCCTATGCCCAGATCAAGGTAATGGGATGGGTGAGCGAGAAATAAGATGGAAAGTGGTATGTGTGACGGGAACGGGCGATGGCTCTTCAGAAATCCCCTAGTGGCAACTCAAAACCTATGGACACAAGCTTGCTAGGGCATCCTGTCATCCCCCCTAGACATGGTCAAGTGGACAAGCATAAGATCCAAGCACCCGTTGGAAACAAAGGAATCAAATGCGCATATTCAAAAGTTTTTGAGGATCAGAGTGACACATACCATGATACCCGGACTCATTATCTCATGCAACAAGAACCATCTCTGATGTAGGACCAAGCCGAAGGTGATGGATGTTGCTGCTGCTGTTGACAAAGTGGTGGCGTTGAAAGGGAGAAAAGATGGGCCCTCTAGGGCCATGCTCAAGTCTATCTGGCTCTCGATACTCCATGTCTAGGACCTATGGGCCTCGAGACATAATCTCCTAGTTATCCCTGGAAGTGGGGGATAACAATACTCTGATAGACCGTCCTTATCGGACCTTCGTGCTTTGCCCAGGAATCATAAGATTCCCTAGGATATGAAATCCTAACTAAAGCTACCACTATTGACCACAGCTGGCATATACATGCACAGGTACTCTGACATACTGTCCTTACCGGACCTTTGGGATCTGCCCAGGGATGATCAGTCCCCTAGGATATAAAATCCTAACTGAGCTACCTGCTGTTGATCAGGATACCATAGTATCATCAACATCACTCCCCCTTTCAAGGGAGGTCCTTTCGGACAACACCAAGCTTGTCTCAGAAGTACTCAAACTTCACACGAGATAGAGGCTTAGTCAACACATTTGCACCCAGATCATTTGTGCCAACATATTGGAGCTTTACAGCTCCCTTTTGCACCATGTCACGAATGTAGTGATACCGGATCTCTATGTGCTTCATCTTATCATGGAACACTGGGTTCTCTGTCATCTTTATGCAACTCTGGTTATCACATAGAATCATGGTAGCTTCCATCTTCAGATCGAACAGACCTATCAACAACTTCTGAAGCCATATCACTTCACAACTGGTGGAACATGTTGCAATGTACTCCGCTTCTGCCGTGCTGAGAGCAATACTGGATTGCTTCCTGCTTTGCCACAAAGTCATGGTTGACCCCAAATTGAAACAACATCTTGAAGTGCTTTTTCTGTCTGAAGCACTTCCAACCCAATCTGAATTAGTATAGCCATACAATCTGAAGTCACAATCTCCAGTATAACAGAGGCCATAGTCCAACGTACTCTTAAGGTATCTCATCACATGCTTTGCAGCTACAAGGTGAACACGTCTGGGATCCACTAGATACTGACTTATCAAAGCATATATCTGGTCTGGTGTTTGTCAGATACATCAACGAACCAATCATCTGTCTGTATAGGGTATCATCCAATAACTTGAAATTCGTCTCCATAGGAGTGGACATGGTTCTACAGTCCATCATGTTGAATTTGTTCAGAATTTCCACAACGTACTTTTCTTGACTAAGGAAAATCTCTTCTGGACTCTGCCATACTTCAAGACCTAAGAAATAGTGCATCGGGCCTAGGTCCTTCATTTCAAATTCAACGACAAACTTCTTCTTACAATTTGTGATGAGATTTTCTTCATCTGTCAAGAATAAATCATCCACATATAGCAGCAATATAACTGGTCCATCATTCTCAATCTTGAAGTAAAGGTTGGGATCAACTTTACTATTGGTAAAAGCCCAAGCTCATCAGAAAAACTATCAATCCTGCCATAGCTCTTGGAACTTGCTTCAACTTGCAGACATGAGTCTTCCTGTCTTGTACTTCGAAACCAAATTTTCACATCACATTGTACCAACTGTTGATATTATGGTAGCTGCGGGAGGTATTTACCTCCACGTGTAAACCTGATGAGAATAGAATATTCTGGGAAGCAAGAAGAAACCCTAATTAGTTGGCTAATAACCCTAGAAGACAAGTCGACTCAAGAAGATAATTTGTATTAGGTTATTAGCCTCCAAGAGAAGAAGTTGGCTAAAGGAAATATCATATACTAAGTAAATAGGCACCCAGAATGAGAAGTCGGCCTAGGTAGTTTGCCAGTTTTAGTATAAATATAGGAGGCCTATCTTCATTCCGGCAGGCATTCTCAGAACTGCAGAAGCAACACTTGTGCGCAAGTTTGGAGGAGAGCTGTCGTTGCAGCTGACAGATTTTGGTTTTGGCTTGGACTATCTCTTGGTTATGGTTTGGACTCTCTGATCAGCTCTTGTTATTCTTGGAGAAAGATGTGCAACCCTTTGTTTGGCTATCTAGCCTAGTGTTTGCTTCTGGAATGATTCTCTGTCAAGGTTAAGGTGCTCGGGGTGGCTTCGGCCCATGGTTGGGTGACAATAGTGATATTGTCTATGGTTAAACGAGCACATCCATTATATTCTAACACCAACCTGGTACACTTGCTTAGTTGCAACTTAATCTGCACAATCATGTGCTAGCCCTATGTGCTTTCTGCAAAGCACTATTTGTCTCATTACCTGAGAGTATTTTCTCTACTCTCTCTGCAACTATTCCTCTGGGACTGGGACTTTGCACTTGCAACTACTCTGAAGCTGAGAATGACTTCTCCATTTCCACTGTGGCAGTTGAACTCTGAGAGTAACTCCTCTACTCTATCACGGAAACAACTTCATCTGAAACTAAGAGTGGCTCAATAACGGACACCGGGGGTAGCTTATCCTCTTTCTCTGGAGGTAACTCAATCTTCTATTGTAGTCATGTCTCCATGGCCCAACTCATGTACTGCACCAACTGGCACTGGAGATGACTCAATCTCAAATACAGGGATTTTCATACCTGCTCCCTTTGAATCTCATATTGTGTCGGCTTCTTTTAAGGAATCATGTTTGTTCTATATATACTTCTTCTGATTACTGGAGCAACTTTCTTGTCATAGTCTTCTCCCTTTTGCTGGGATAATCCTCTGGACACAAATCAGGCTTTGTACATCTCTATACTGTTATCTACAACATGCTTGATCTATTAGATCAATCTTGGAAGTCACCACTGACTTCCCTTCTGGTCTTAAGGCCAAATCCATATCCCAGTCCTTCTGACTGTCTTCCTCCTCTGTCATTGAAATAAGGGAATCTTCCCAGGAGATTTCACATCTCCTAGAAGTCTCTGAAGCTTTCGATCTAGTCTTCTCAACTCATGGCATCTGTCTACCAATCCTGGAAGAAGTCTCTTTTTCCCATTTGATCTTTTATGAGATCAGGCTTACTCTGAGTCTTGATTTCTTCTGAGTCTACAAAAACTTCATAGTCTCTGCAGGATATACTTGATGTTGAATACCAAGTCTTAATATGAAAAGATGAGTCTGACTTCAAACGAATTCTACTTCCTGTCAAGGTGGCTTCATTATCCATTGACCAAGTCTACTGTGAGTTCTATTCTAATGTTTGGTCATCTTTGGAGCCTTCTGCTTCTTACAATCAATCTCCATATGAGATATTCTGTATCTCAAAAGTAGCTTCTTCTTCATCTTCTTTGGTACATAGTTGTATACGGTCATGTATACAACTTGGATAGTCTGCTCCATGTTGTTAATGTTTTATGCCATTATTATAGTTCTTTGCATTTCATAAGATAAGAGCATAATAAGAACAAGATCACTGAGAAATACACATCCACAATAGACACAACATTTATCCTGG